>CAUYON010025671.1:0-32538 GCA_963573935.1 Arctocebus calabarensis | reverse complement strand
AATTATAGACCAATATCACTAATGAATATAGATGCAAAAATATTTAATAAGATCCTAGCAAACAGAATCCAGCAATGCATCAAACAAATTATACATCACGACCAAGTTGGCTTTATCCCAGGATCTCAAGGCTGGTTCAATATACATAAATTGATTAATGTAATCCAACATATAAACAAATTAAAAAATAAAGACCACATAATTCTCACAGATGTTGATTTTATAAGAACTGCCGTCATAGTATTTAAATAAGTAAAATTCACAGCAAAGATAATTACTATAAGCTAGTGGACACTACATAATAAAAAAAGTTATGGCCCACCAAAAGGACATAACAATCTTAAATATGCCAATCAAGAGAACCTCAAAATACATGAAGCAATAATAAAAACAGCTGAAAGTAGAAATCAGAAAATCAGTAATTGTTAGAAAAATTCTACACTCCCCTCTTAGCACTTGATATAAATACTAGCTAGAAAATCAGCAAAAATACAAAATATCTGAATAATATAATTAAACAATGAGATCTACTCAACACAGAGAGAACACATTATCCTTTGACAGTGAAATCACTCTACCCTATAATAAGATTTACTGTACATCAGTGGTTCTCAACCTTCCTAATGTCGCAATATATTTTCATTGTTCCAAAGGGGTTGCGACCCACAGGTTGAGAACCGTTGCTACACATCAACAGCAGTGAAGACAATATGGTCACAGCAGAGGGACAGACATACAGGTCAGTAGAGTAAAATACGCATGCACGCAGAATGGAGAACAAGGACCCCATTCTTGGCAAGGGAAAACCCCCAGAAAAAGGGAAAAATTTAAAAGCAAGCTGACTGAGGCAGAACAAAGAAAAGTCAGCTAGTTTACCTTTAAACCAGCTGCTGCTAAATTTCTTATCTGAGAAAGTTTCTTGTTTTTCCTAGAACTCTGGTCTATTGGGGATACAGCTTACTAACACCCCTGCTGGGTCTGTGAACACTCTGAGGAATACTGGCCACAGAAGATGCTGAAGAAAGGCCTGGAAAGATCCTTTAACTAGACCATTTCATACCCAGTAAACAGACAAAGCAAATGCCCATTGTGGAGATTTGTTTGGCTGGGGCAGAGATCAAGGGAACAGCTCGAACCCTGAAATATGGGTAGGAAGGCTTATATCCCTTATCAGAGAGGAAGACCCTTTGGGGTGGTGAGGAGAGGTAAATTCCTCTCTCCCACCAATTCTTCAGAGAAGACTGATGCCAGTGGCATTTTACTCTAAGCAAACTAGTGGAGATTAACGCTTCCCAAAGAATCTGTGTGTGAGATCTCAGACAGGAGGCTGGCCCCACACAAGGCTCAGGTTCTGGATTTCTCAGGAATGCTCAGTCCCTTAAAGTTAATAAAGTAAGGAAGCAATAGGAGCTGATATGCTCAGAGAAACTGCTGGCATCTTTGTTCCCTTCTGCAGCTTACACTCTGTGCTAATGAGCAAATAGCCTTCAGTAAGAGCTGGGAGGAACAGACACTCAGGGCCACCATCAGAACCCCAGAAGCAGGTGGTGGTTCCCTGAGTTCCCACCTTTGAAAAGTCTCTTCTGTGTGTCATCTCTTTCTCATCATTTCTAACTTTATATTTCTTCAATTGGCAGCTGCCAGATCCACAGGTCTTAAGGGACCCTTCCCTGGGGCAGGACACCGGCAATGCATAGGACTCAAACATGCTCAGCTGACCATTGAGCTAAAAGTTATCTAATTAAGAAAGGATGATATTTCCAACAAATAGTGCTGGGACATCTGAACATCCAGGAGCAAAAAAGGACCTCAATCCAAATGTCACACCATAAGCCACAATCAATTCCAACTGAATCACACGCTTAAATTAAAATGTACAACTATGAAACTATTCCGGCAAGAAATGGAGAACATCTTCAGAATTGAGGTCTTGACAAACAGTTCTTAGACTTACCATCAATATAGAAAAGCTGATGTACTGGAACTCATCGAACATGTTTTAAAAATTTACTTTGCAAAAGTCCATGTGAAGATGTAAAGAGAGCCTAAAGATTAGAGTTTGAGATCAGCCTGAGCAAAAGTGAGACCTCATTTCTAAAAATTCACTGGGCCAAGTTGTGGTGGGCACCTGTAGTCCCAGCTACTTGGGAGGCTGACGCAAGGGGATCGCTTCAGTCTAAGGGGAGTTAAAAGTGCTGGGAGGCTGGCATCACAGGTGTGATGATTAATCCTATGTATCCAATTTGACAGGCCATAGTGCCCAGATAAGTTCAACATTATTCTGAATGTTTCCATGAAGACTTACTTTCTTTTTTTTTTTTTTTTGCATAATGTTTACACTTAAATTGGTGGACTTTGAGTAAAGTAATAATCCTCTATAATGTGTGTGGGACTCATCTGATTAGATAAAGACCTTAACAGAATGACAACTGACCTCGATGGAAGAAGGAATTCTGCCAGGAGACAGCCTTTGGACTCAAACTGCAACTCTTCCCTAGGTCTCCAGCATGCCGGCTTACTCTGCTGATTTTGGACTTGAACCTTCACAAGTACAGAATTATCTGAGTCAACTCCTTAAAATGAGTCTTCTCCACCCCCATAAAAATAAAAAATAAATAAAATAAGAAAATATATTTGGAAAGGGTATTCTTCTCTACCACATACCAGAGATCAAAAAATGTACTATAATTATGCTAAAGTTTTAGCTTTATCTTTATTATTCACCAAATAACCATGTGTACATTCATTTATTCATTCAATAAACAATTCCATCCAATTAAAATAAAAAACAATGTAAGATAAAATAAGCAAAACACTCCTGGAAAAAAAATAAAATTAAAGCAAATTTTCTAATTCTGAAACAACTCTTTAAAGTCATATTCTGGCCTCAATTAATTTTATCACTGTGAAGAGTTTCTTTTCACTTTCCCACACTGCAATGACTCATCAGGAGTATATATTGGAACTCATACAGAATAGTTTTTAAACATTTCAATGTTGTGCTATAAAACGTGAGCTGTTACAAGAAACTTCTATTTTACTGATCAATGTAACAAAGTATTTCTCAGGAATTTGAAAAACAAGTCATGTTCTCTATTTTCTGCACACAAATTTCAAATAAACTGCTCTAGAGAATGTTTAACATCCTCAGGCCTGTATGATTATTACCTCTTAGCTTAATACTTTCATTTATGTTAGAGCTTTTATTAGTAGAGGCAGTAAATAATGCATCATTCTTTGGAAATGTTGTTAGAATAAGTGTGCCTTATCAATAATGTACTGTGTGAAATCCATTGTTTTGATTTAAATTTTAAAACTCATTCATTATTGACCAGTTTGGAGGGAAAAAAATCAGATTATCTTTTACTTGAATTGTCAAATGCTTCACATAATATCCGTCCTGGGTCTCTCGAGAGTCAAAAAGCATAACAAACGCTGGTTCAGCAGTGCTTATATGAACAAAAACAAACAGATAAACAGACAAAAACCCAAAACACATTCAAAATCTTAAATTTTAAGCACAGTACTTGAGAGATCATCTATCTTTAATACTGTTTTTGTACTTATCATTTATGGGGCTAACTAAAATGCAAAGTTTGCACTTGTATGTAAGTCTGTGCTGGTAAAACATAGCCAACCCCATACATATCCTGCTGATTATATTCCAGAAAAGTTGCGTATATAATGACTCCTTGAGGAGAAAGTCATTTGTTTACTGCACTGATTAACTAAAAGTTCATGGAAAGGAAGCACATACTGTCATTTAAAAAGCATCATTTAAAATGAAAATTTCGAACTGATATTGCTAGTTAATAGACTAACAAAATGTATCTGTCAACAATAGTTGAGTTTATCCCAAAAAGGTAAGAGAAAAAGCCAGGTAGCTTAATATTTTTCATTGCTTATGCTGTGCATGGAGCATGCCATAAACCAATTCATTGACATAACATCCAGAGTATACACAGTTAATTATCCAAACATTTTTTTTTTCTTCTGGAATTAGACTGCCTAGAATCAGAACTAGAATCTTGAATCCATTGGCTGTGCTCCTGTGAAGGTAATTTAACTCCATTTGCCTCATTTTCCCCATCTGCAAAATTCAAATGCAGCCAATAATGAGAGTATATATCACATGGGATCAATCTTCTACCATGAAGATTAAATGTCATCATAAAGCTATTAGTATGGGAGCTGACACATCAATATATGCTAGCTATTACTATTCAATCATTAAATTCTCACATCACTTACTTCTTACCTGCAGAGAAATTAAGTACTATTATCAAATTATCTAAGAGTATTTTGAGGCTCAAAGAGGCAGAATCACTTGCCCAAGATCGATCAGAAGATAGCAAAGCCAGGTCTCAAACACAGGTGTTTTGGACTCAGAAGCTGTATCCTTTCCCATTCTGTTTCTGTCTTCTCCAGAATTTGACCAGGTTGGAAAAAAAAGAAATCTCACTTCACGCTCTGTGTGTACCAATTCTTTCCCATGGCCAAGAATAAACTCTGTAAATCACCAGCTGTAATTGGCAACACTATTGTACCTTTTCTTCAGAGGTATTTTCAATCTGCTTTGTGTGCTTTTATAGAGATTGTGGTGGCACAGACTGATACATTTGAGTGATAGCTTTAGGTGGGTTAGTCTGAAATACAGCAGAATATCTTGCCAGCATGGGTCACTGTAAATATGGTGGAGAGTTTCTCTATTTCAGGTAAAAAAGACAAGGAATGGATGGAATATTCTTCATGCTTACTCTATCCTGATGATATCGCTGGAAATGATTTGGGTTCAGAAAAGTATTACAGTGTTTTTTAAAGTTAACCTATAATTTACCTCCAGGATTTAATCGGTTAGGAAAAGAAAAATCTCACAAACTTACTTTACATTCCTTCTGTGCCAGCTGCTCGAAGCGATGCTGATTCTTTCCCATGGCTAAACACAGACACTGTAAGTCAACTGCAATGGTTGGCAAACCCATTCTTGAGGTTTTGATGTTGCTTGTCTGAGTAGAATTTGGGATTATGAGCTCTTGGGTTATACCTAAGAAGCCAGATCTCAGGATGATGGTGAATGTTGCAGTGATACATGGTTTCCCTAACACCAGCAAACACAGCATTGAACAGGGATCCTCAGTTCTTTGGAATCCACTGAATCTGTGTGTTTGTTTTTTAAGTTACTTTTATGACTTATTCTAGATTTTTGAATTTGTTTAATTGATAATAACAATTTGCATATACTTCTAGGGTAGACTGGGATTTTTGTGTGTGTGAATCAAGAGTTATTTTTTCCTTTTACTGTATGGGGTTTTCCTGTATATTTTATCAATATAGTAAATGTTTCATTGGGAAATAATCTCCATTTCCTTATAGTAACTACAATATTTTCTGAGATCCTAGCATTTGTCTAAACATCAGAAAAATATGATTAAAAAAAGTTATTTTCTAATAATCAAATAATTAGTGCAATATAGACTTAAGGGGCAAATTTTCAATGTGTACTAATAAAATTTGTATTCACAGCAATTAATTTAGATTACTCAGAACTCAATAACTATTTTTGGTGTACAAGTGCATGATATAGCTTCTAGGTACTAATTAGTCATAATGGGTGATATTCAGGATGTGGCCTTAACTCTTCCCACATCTTCATGTCATGCATGACCACAGCACATGCCCCAAAACATTAATTAATTTTCTTTGGACACCAGATTGTCTATAAGTCCCTTAGAATGTGCTATCTGGAGGTTGGTGTATTGCAATTATGACTTGAACAAAGCTAAACTGGCAAGACTATATGCTCCATTGTTTCCTTTAAAAAACTTCACAAGGCATTTCTTAGAATTCCAATCCCAGTGATCTGAGAGATCAGCATTGTTCATATTACAAAAAGATTTCTAATTCTATTATCTACCTTTCCAAGTCCACTGGCAATCTCAACATAATAATCATATGGGAAGTGAACACCACAATATTACTTTATCAATGAGAGTGACTCGAAATAGTCTGTTGATGCCATATGCATCAATATTCTGTGGTTCAATGTGGAGCCCCAGGGTTGGGGATATTGTTTTAAGCTTTTATAATTTACTTCTCTGTTTGCTTGCTCATTTCATGTACAGCCAACTCATGCAGCAATAACTTTGCAAAGATTTTTTTTTTCCTGGAATATAGCTCTAAGCTGGTTCTAGTCATGAGAATATTTGACAGCACTAATTAGGTTGAGTATTTCTAGTATCTTGGGTCAGACACTGGAAAGCAGAGCCCAAGATAGGGTTTCTTGTGAAAGTGATTTGTTGAAAGAAGGTTCACAGGAGAAATCTGTAGAGAATGAGAGAAGAGGTGAGAATAATAAAATGACCCAGACAGAGATGTGGCTTCCGGAGTTCAGGTTCAACCTCACATCACAGGGAACTCTGGAGCATAAATTTTTATCACAGAAGTCCCACCTCAAGGGAAGAAGGCATGACTGTTCTGTTACATAAGTCACTCTGGCTGTGGGCTGCCTTGGGGGTGTGGGGCGTATAACCTCCCAGTATCTCAGACGTCTCTCAGCAAATTGGCTCCTGTTAGCCAAGGGTAATGCCCTGGGGAAGGAGGGTACAAGAATTAGCCCTTTGCAGTCAACACCAAAAGCAGCTGGGAACACCAAAAGCAAAAGCAAAAGCAGAAGAGGGTCAGATAAAGCAACAGCATCTGCTTCACTTAGTTCCATAGAGCAACGAGAAAGAGTAACTTATGAGGTTCTTCATCGCCAGCCTTTATGAACACAAGAAAAATAATTCAACAAGGGTGATTAAAACCATAATAGAAAGTGTATAAATATGAACTATATTTTCATACCCTGGTCTTAAAATGCCAGCTGCAGACATCCCAATCGGTTTTATAGTAATGATCTACAGTTCACACATTACATTTGGAAACTTCGTATGTAATCTGCACTGTGCTGTCTATACATCTCCATGCAAGATTGAAATTTTAGAATCTGTTCCTTCCATCAGTACCGACTGCAAAAGGATCACTAGCTTTTAAAGAAACTAGTTCGACTGTCTGCCTCTTTGAGTAGTATCCATTCTTTTCTTAGCTCTTACACTTGTTTTATGACCCTTGTTTTATGACCACTTGTTTTAGGAATTTTTTAGTTCTGATAGTTGATGAAAAGTCACCATATTCTAGATTAAGAATAGCCTGTCACAGCAGAGGGCGCCTCTGCCTTAGATTCATATCCTGCCTATATACAGAAAAGTGCTTAGGGATCTGCACCAATGTGGAGTTTCACATTCTCTAAAGAGACCCTCCGTGTCAGTCATGATATCAATTCTAGTAACAATGATGTTCACAAATACATGGTTTTTCTCTGCTTTTCAGCTCATGAAAAGAGTTTAATTCCCTGCTTTTCAAAATCATTCTGTAGGTCATGTCATTTCTTTTTTATTTATTTATTTTTTGTAGAGACAGAGTTTCACTTTATCGCCCTCAGTAGAGTGCCATGGCATCACACAGCTCATACCAACTTCCAACTCCTGAGCTTAGGTGATTCTCTTGCCTCAGCCTCCCCAGTAGCTGGGGATACAGGCGCCTGCCACAACACCTGGCTATTTTTTTTGTTGCAGTTTGGCCGGGGGCAGGTTTGAACCCACCACCCTCAGTATATGGGGTTGGTGCCCTGCCCACTGAGTCACAGGCACCACCCCAGGTCATTTCTTTTTAAAATTAACACATAATTATACATATTTATGAAGTACATTGTGATATTTCAATACACAAAATTATCTTGTTAGGCTAATTAATATATCCATCACTTCCATCTTTTACTATTGTTTTGTGGTGAGTGCATTCAATATCTTCCTTGTAGCCATGTGAAACTACAGAATATATTTTCACTGACTGTAGTCACACTACAGCGATTTAGAACACCGGAACTTATTTCTCCTCTCTAGCCATAGAAAGTACAGATCATTTGCAGCAGTTCCAGGTGGAAATATTTAATTGCTGGTGATTAACTCCAAACCACACTTCCTCTGCAGCAATGTTCGAGGGAGCGTACAGTCAGGTAGCAGCAGCCGGGGATGCTGAGCTAACACACAGAGGACAGCTGGTCTGGGGAATAACCCAGACCAACAGTTAACATTGCATGAGGAAGCCATTTGTTACGATACGACACTGACACTTGGGGTTACTTGGAAACCACGTATGACCTGGGTTATCTTGACTCAGACAGAACTCCATTCGCTCAAGTCTATGTGTGGGCACATAAGAACAGCTGGGAGTATGCCAATTTTATATAAATTTGGAAGCTAAGCTTCTAGGAAGTTATACAAGTTTACTGGAAGTAACAAGAAAGTGGGTGGAATTAAGTAAGGTTTGAAATCTAACGTTCTCTGATACAAGGACAATCTTCTGCACTTACAGAATGAGAACAAAGGGTCATCTGAATTCCCTTCTTATAGTAGATTTAGCAATGTGATAATTACACTGAAGTCTGTGTACTGAAGTCTGCCAAAGATACACGATTATCTGATCATTTTCTTGTCTCCATAAATGCCAATCATTTTCTTCCAAGGAAATTTGGGGAAAATATCTTACATGGAGAAACACAATGATCAATGATTCACAATTTTATAGAACTAAATATTTTTGATTTCAAATACAATTCAAATCTAAATCATAGCATTTATAATTAGAATAATAGCAAAATCATAACAAAGCCACAATGATTATTGTCATCACCATGAACCAGGCTTTTAATTAGTTATATATTGTATAATATAATCTTTATCAAAATATTCTAAGCCAGCTTTCACTACCACCAATTTTACAGTTGCAAAACAGAAAATGCAAGTGATATGCTCAAAATCACAAGTTTCTGTGGGAGGAGATTAAAATACCAGTTCATGTGCAGTGCCTGTGGCTCAGTTGGTAAGGCGCAGGCCCCATATACCGAGGGTGGTAGGTTCAAACTCAAGGCCCCAACCAAACTGCAACAAAAAAATTGCCAGGACTTGTGATGGGAGCCTGTAGTCCCAGCTACTAGGGAGGCTGAGACAAGAGAATCACCTAAGTCCAGGAATTGGAGGTTGCTGTGAGCAGTGTGACGCCACGGCACTCTACCAAGGGTGATAAAGTAAGACTCTGTCTCTAAGAAAATAAAAAAATGATAAAAAAAATACCAGTTCATCTAAGACTTTATGAAAGACCTTAGCCATGTCTTCACCACTCACTGGATGATCCCAAACAGCACCTTAACAGCTTCCTTACTCAGTTTTGTCATATGAAATTAGGGATGATACTATCCCTGTAAGTTTGTTTAGAGTATGAAATGAGATGACTCAGATTAAATCATTTGTGCATTAAAGAATGCATACAAGGTGATATAGTTTTCTTATTATAATTGCAATTATGGAAATACTATGGAGGTTATTTTGAGTCTCTGTTCAAACACTTTGTTCCATTATATCATTTACTACTTCTTTTTGTTGTTGTTGTAAAGACAGAGTCTCACTTTATGGCCCTCGGTAGAGTGCCGTGGCATCACACAGCTTACAGCAACCTCCAACTCCTGAGCTTAGGCTGTTCTCTTGCCTCAGCCTCCCAAGTAGCTGGGACTACAGGCGCCAACCACAAAGCCTGGCTATATTTACTACTTCTTTTAAAAGAATGTGTGTGTGTGTCTTTCAGATATGTTACATGTAATTATGTAGTAGACAAAAATAAGTGGTGAGTTAATGGTGTTGGTAGTTCCTTTCTGAAGCATATCCCTAGCAAATAGCTGCATGGCTCAGTAGAGCAATGAAAATTAAAACATAGAGGCTTAAATACTCAAAAATAGCTCACAGTTAAATGCATCATACCACTTAAGATTTTAAAAGATGCAATTATTATTATGAATATTTTTTGGCAATCATGAGTATTCTATGGATTGTTGGTGAATATAAAATGGTTTCAAACAGTAATTTGTACAAGGTTCTGCTACATTAAAATACAAATTGGTGTGTTATTTTCTTCTTTACCTATAATCTCCCCTCCAATTTTGACTTGGATTATACATACTAACTTCCCAAGAATGGATCCATTCAATTTCAAAACTTTGAAATATTGGTAAGTAAATAGAAAATATGTCCTTATAAATATGTGAGGTAAAATAGTTTGGGAATATCCATCACACACACACGAGTGCAGTTTTGATTAAGCCATATATGCAAAGTTCTCTTTAGTTTGAAACTTTTACAGTTTTTAGGAATTGAAACATTTAGAATATAATTAGTATTACTAGTTGTGATACTGTCAAAAACAATGTAGAATATAAAATGATTTTTTTCTTATTCTAAAGATACTGAAGAAAGAGATAAAAATGATGGAGGTCAATGCCAAGTGTGGCATCTGGCCTGCATGCATATTCAGATTATAACACATAGGACCTAACAGAGGCCATTAGCGTCCACCATTGTTCTAGGTGATGGGATATAGTAGTCAACAGAACAGAGTCCTTTGAGTTGTACATTTCACACTGTAAGCAGCAAGGCAGACAGTACACCTATATAACCACAGTAAATGGTGATAAGTGCTCTGAAGGAAAATAATTTCAAGTATGAGAGAAGAGTTATGGGCTTCTGTTTTATATAAGATTGTACATCAGTCAGGGTTATTGAAGGATACAGATGGCACAACAAATAGGGATAACTGAATTTAATTTAATAAACTTAAATGTTATGGGTATGCTACTTAAGAAGGTATGGAATGAGTGTGGGAAAATCCCAAAAGATAGTTTTGTACCTCTGGGGATAGCAGAGAAGTAAACATCCCCAAGCATCATTCCTCTCTCCTTCCCGTCTCTTACTGGTGTTCCCCAGTGAACACAGCCTATCAGAAATAAAAGGCCATGGCAGGCCATCGATGCAGGAGATATGACCTACCATGGTAGAAATGGAAGGATAAATAAAGGCAGAGCATGAGCCTTGAGGGGAAGGGGGATAGGTTGATAGAAGCAAGGTCAAGGACAGCCTTCTCTGAGGAGGCAATGATTAAGTAGAGACCTGAATCAGATAAAGAAGAGAGAGCACGGTAATTATCTGGGGGATGCTCTTTCAAGTCTGAGGGAACAAACACTTTAATAGTTGTAAGCATGTCATTTCAAGGAAGTACACTTTATATTTCATAAAATGCTCCCTGACTTCACTTATACTTGCTGACCTACTGCAGTCTTCCCTCACCCCCCACCCCCAGTCTCTCATGACTATTTAAGGTAAAGTCACCAAAAATAGCATGAATTCAAAACCAGAAAGTTCTTGATTTACCCTTTATTTCTCTGACCTCTCCCATGTATTTGACAAGCTAGTTTTCCAAATTAAAAAACTAAGCTGCTATTGGTGGGATTGCCCTTATTTTTCCTTTTAAACATTTCCTTTCCAGGCCAGGTGCGGTTGCTCATGCCTGTATCCTAGCTCTCTGGGAGGCCAAGATGGGTTGATTGCTTGAGCTCGAGTTTGAGACCAACCTGAGAAAAAGTGATACCCCCTCCCTTTCTACTAACAATGGAAAAACTGAGGCAAGAGTCTCACTTGGGCCCACGTTTGATGTTACTGTGAACTATGATGCCACAGCACTCTACTCAGGGCAACACTTTGAGACGCTCCTCCATGGGGGCAGTTCTGTTCTCAAAGTGTCAGTGTTAGGAAATATCTGTGGTCCATGAGCCCCATCTGAGGTTTGAGGATCCACCAGTCCCTATAATCAGTGTTGGGTATCCCCTGGGAGCCTAGTTTCTTTGAAGCTCCAGCCTTTTTAACTACCCTTGAATGGGTGTTATGAAAATAAACTTTCATTTTCTAAAAAATAAATAAATAAATAATAACATACCCTTTCTAAATCCTCACTACTTTGTTCCTGGCTCTCCCTCCATCCCTCTGACCATACTTCTTTTATAATATTTTATTGTCTCAATCGCAAGATTCTATTCTTGGAAATTTCTCTTGTTATATGGTTTTACTTGGTTTACATTATCAATTTCCTTTCCTTTCATGTCTATGTGATAAATTAGGTGGGGGGAAAGCATGAATGTACATATACTACATATATACACATTTATATATATACATCAGGGCCCAAAAGTGTATACATATTTTAAGAAAGGCAAAAACTACATTCAAATTGTTATCCTCAAGTCACATTTGACTTCTGTAATCACAAGAGTTACAAGATACAATGTACAAGATAACAAATGTTATCAGTATATATTATTATAATTTGAATACAGTTTTTGCCTTTCTTAAAATATGCACACATTTTTTCAACATCTTTATATATCTATAATGACAGCGAATGAGAGAAAAAGAGAGAAAGATTATTACAAAAGACTAAGCCCACTCTTCAAAGCTGCTTGCTTGGTCTTTTGTTCTCAATATTTCTGCAATGGAAACAACCATCACTTAATCCCTAATTCCAGTGAATGGCAGAGGCATATTTGAGCCTATCATTGATTAAAATATCTGTATCGCTTTAAGTCTTTCTATTCTCAATATAAATTTTTAAATGAATAGTGATGCTATCAACATATGTACAGTGGAACTAATCATCTCTCTCATTTGTTCTGCTCTTTCTTCTGAGTTGTCAATTTCAGTGACTGGTAACACCAATCTTCTATTTCTCATATCATGCCTACCTGATTCTCAGATCTTCTCTTTCAATACGTTGTAATATCCTATTTGTCTCATGTCATGATACCGCCCCTTTCCAGTTTCTGATATTATCAGCCTAATTTAAGTCTTTATAATTCCCACTAGCTTTGTAGAAGATGTTGTCCATTTCCCCACATCTGGCATGTGGGAGCAAAGAACTAGCCAGAGGGACATTGCTGTTAACACTTGGGTGAATAGTAGGAAAATGTTAACAATGGCAAAGAAGGCACCAGCAGAATAAGGTAGCTAGAATGAAATAGAGGGACTTTCGAATTATAGAACTGTAAACTGATGGGGTTACAGTTTGAAGAGGCTGACAGTGAAGCTTAAATAAGTTGGTTGTAGATAAAACACTGGATGAAACAATTTGTGAGCTCAAGGGTTGGTATTTCAGGCAACTACTTGTTGGTCTGTGTGACATGGTAGTCACTAAACCATGACAGGAGATCAGTCATTCCTGTTATTTCATGCATTCATTCCGAAAGTTTGATTAGAGTATTCAACACACTCCAAAGTCAAGTAATGCAGAACATTGAGGGGGTAGTCAATTTTAAATGGGTGGTCAGAGAAGTCAAAGATAACATTTCAAACTCCTACTGTGAAGGTAAGAAGGAGCATGGGAAGAAAAGGGGCAAGAAGATCCTATCAGACATGACAGTCCTTCTAATCGTTCCCTGTCCCTTACTTCCCCAGCTAATACAGAATTTGTCCCCACAGTCAATGGTGATGATAATGATAAGGAAAGTGAAGATTTCAACAATGATATTGATGGTGACAGCAACTGATATAGTAAAATTCCCGGGAGGACAGAGACCATGTGCCTATTATTTCCCGCTTCATCCTCAGCATCTATCACAATGTCAGTTACAACACTGATAGTCAATAAATATTTGTAGAATGAACAGAGGCTTGAATGAAGGATGATGGCAATGACTAGGAGTGGTTCAATTCAACTGAGTTGATGAGAGTGTATTATGTACCTCAGAACTAGAGACTGTCAATATTTGGCTGCTTCAATTGCTTTTAAGGAAATGAACCATTCTAGTGATATTGTATCCGAAACAATTAATTTTCACCTTATTTCTGTTGAGCATTATCACCCAGTATTTAGCACATTGTTAATTATCACTTTGTAACCATTTGTAAAGTGTGAAAAAGCCTGCCTCACAGATTCCTCCTCTCTACTAATTGTGTTTCACTCCAACCTGGAGCAGTGACAAGCAAAATTAAAGCATTTACGGTAACATACCTAAAATAAACTGATTTCAACTTTTCTTCTTAAAACTAAAAATGCCAGCAATTCTTCCGCAGGCACTGATGAAAGACAAAAAAAGTATCATGAATAATATTGAATGGTCCATTGAAAAATCCACAATAATGTATTTTAGGTAGAAAAAAATCAAAATGAATGTGAAAAGACAAACTCCATTATGCTTGCATAGAATTTTTCCAAACTGATTTATACCAATGTTTATTTTTTATTTATTTATAATTTCATATTTAAATCTGGTTGAATTTTGAGTATTAAGGACATAGCTTTTAAGATGATGGGGAGGATGTAACAGGCTCTTTTTTCTTACTCTTACTCCACCTCACGAGTTTTGCCTCTCTTTGCCTAGTGCTTAACTCAATGCCAAAGTCAATTCTAAACCTACATACTTATATTTATACTGATGCAGCAGAAGGTAAAATAAGAGTTTTTAAGTGAACAACACATACAAAATTCAAACCTGAAGTGTGCAACTCCTACCTTAGTGACCTGGGACAAATTCTCTAAATATTATCTCAGTTTCTACATTTTTAATACGATTAAACTACACTCACAGGAAGTAAGTGCTCAATGGATAGCAGTTGTCCACCCCTTTCTACATTTGACACACTGTCACATCAGAGCAATTGTTGAGCAGTAGATAGAACTAAAACACATGGTTTGAACTACTGAAATAAGCTCTCAAAATTATCACCCTTCACAGCTACTGTGAGTACAGATTAGCGACAGATTTTACTAGACACATAATATGTAAAATTTGGGCCTTACCGTTAGCTTATATTCTATGAATGGATATGATTTTGTGCACCAATAATTCTAAATTAGTATTTATTTATAAGGTAAGAAATAATTCTAAGAAAAGTGTTATTTTGTTCTAATGCTATCTTATCATTTCATGCAATCACAAAACTATACATAAATAACATATGATTATATTATCATATAATGATATATGGATAGCATTTTTGTTATATTTACTAAAGAATTATTTTTCCCACCAATTCTCTTTTACTTTATGGCTTACTCCTTTTCCAGCACCAAGAATATAATTCAGCTACACCTTCACACAGAAATGTTTTTGTGAAGAACAGAGACAAGCCAGTCTCTGAATATCAAGACATTACAAGGACCAGACATTCTGAGTTTAAGGAACACACAATCTAAAAATGTCAGGCATAAGTCCTGTCATACACAATACATGTGCAAGAATACATGATAAATCAGTTATATTTTTCACACTACAAACTAGTCACTGTGTGTAACAGTTGAATAGAAAAGACATCAGAGAGAAGATTTAGAGGATTAGAAGTAAGTGCTACCCATTGAGCACTTATTTCTTGTGAGTGTAGCTTAATCTTATTAAAAATGTAGAAACTGAGATAATATTTAGAGAATTTGTCCCAGGTCACTAAGGTAGGCAGTTGCGAAGTTCAAGTTTGAATTTTGTATGTGTTTTTCACTTCAAAACTTCAAATCTTCATTCTGATATCTCTTCTATCCACCTGTTACATACATACAAGTCCATGAAGATAAGTTTAACTTATCTTCAACAAAGGTGGCAAGACTATACAATGGGGAAAGGACAGTCTCATCAGTAAGGGTCCTGGGAAAGCTAGATCTCCATATGCAAAAGAATGAACCTAGATCCTTACCTCTCACCATTTATAGTCATCAATTAAAAATAGATTAATGACTTACACATAAGACCTTTAACTTTGAAACTACTATAAGAAAATATTGGGGAAACACTTCAGGACACCTATCTGGGCAAAGACTTCTTGCATAATAATCCCAAAACACAGGCAACCAAATCAAGAGTAGACAAATGGAATCATATCAAGCTGAAAACCTTCTGCACAGCACCAGAAAACAGTCAACAAAGTGGAGAGACAACTCACAGAATTGGAGAAATATTCACAAACTGCCCACCTGACAGGGATTTATAATTATTTGTAGAATGTAAGGAGTTCTAGCAACTCAATATGAAAAAAATCAAATGATTTGATTACAAAATAGGCAAATAATCTGAATACATACTCCTCAAAAGAAGGATACAAATTGGCCATAGGTATATGAAAAAAACACTCAAATCTTTAGTCATTGGAGAAATGCAAATCAGAACTATAGTAAGGTATCTTTTCAACCCAGTTAAATCGGCTCTTATCACAAAGGCATTAACAAATGCTAGAAAGGATGTGGAGAAGGGGAACACTTGTACACTTTTGGTAGAAAAGTAAATCTGTGCAATGACTTTGGAGAACAATATGGAGGTTCCTCAAAATACTAAAAATACAACTATCAGAAGACCCAGAAATCCCATTGATGGGTTGAGGAAGAGAAGTCAGTATACAGAAAAGATATTTGCACCCTCCTTTTTATTGCAGAACTATTCACAATAGCCATGGTTTGCAATCAACCTAACTTCCATCAATAAATTAATGGAAAAATAAATTCTGGTACATAGCATAGTGGAGTATAAAATAGTCTCTCTCTCACACACACACACACACAAAATCCTGATATTTTCAACATGGATGGAACCAGAGAACATCACCTCAAGTGAAATAAGTCAAGCACAGAAAGACTTACATGTTCTCACTCTGATGTGGGAATTAATATTAAAAACAACTGATCTCGTGGAGATGGAGAGTGCAGTGATGGTCACCAGTGGTTGGGAAGTGTAGTGGGGATAGGAAAATAAAATGGGGGTGGTTAACAAGCATAAAAGTATAATTAAACAGTTGGATTGAATGTACAATATTTTATAGCACAACCAAGTGGTAACAGTCAATAGTAAGTTTAGGTCTACTTTAAAACAACTAGAAGAGTAGACTGGAGATGTTCTAACACAAAAAAAGGATTAATGTCTGAGCTGATGGATGCCCTTATTTGATTAACTCACATTGTATGCCTATTTTAAAACGCCAGATGCACCCTATGAAGATATACAACTAATACGCCAGGCGTGGTGGCTCATGCCTGTAATCCCAGCACTAGGGAGGCCGAGGCAGGTGGATTGCCTGAGCTCATGAGTTTGAGGCCAGCCTGAGCAAGATCAAGACTTTATCTCTAAAAACAGCCTGGCATTGTGGCAGGCACCTACAGTTCCAGCTACTTGGGAGGCTGAGGCAAGAGAATCACTTAGACTCAAGAGTTTGAGGTTGCTGTGAGCTGGGACATCATGGCCCTCTATGGAGGCAGAAAAGTGAAACTCTGTCTTGAAAGGAAAAAAAAAGATATATAACTATTATGTACACATAATAATCAAAAATAAAAAATATATTAAAAATTGATATGTAAGGTATCTACAAATATAGACCTGATGCTTCTTAAGAGAGTAAACAAACATCATATGTGCAACATAAAAAGCAACAGATTGTTTTTCCTCTACTCTATATGGCAGAAGAAATAGCAGGGAGAGCTGGCCATCTTGGGGAGGCCCTATCTGTACAAGCCAGTAACCTGGTGCAATTGAGGATGTCACTGTGAAGGTCATGAGAGTATGTGACAACCAAGAGCCAAGTGATTCCTTTTCAACCCAAAAGGTAGGCTGCCATGCAATTTCTTGGTAACTCCTCAAACAAAAATCTGAGGAAAGAGGCATGTAGTGTTAGAACTGAATGAGTTTACCACTTAGTCACTTACTGAGGCAGGAACTTCATAACAGAGTTTGATTTAAATAAAAGTATAGGTTGGATGTTTTGAACAACAAAGTTGTTGACTGTATCACACCTGATGTATAACTAAAAATCAAACAAGTACAACTGACAAAATTTAAAAAAAAGAACATACGATCTATGGCCTTTGGTTTTAACCCTGACACATAAAAAGCTTAGAAGTCTTAACTGTCACCAGAAACAAAAACCAGAAAAAGGCAAAGAAACCAAAAATCAGCAACTTTTATAAGACTGATCAAAGAATTGAGTTCACAAAGCAAACTGTCACCTCAAGATCTCAAGAGATGGGTGAACCCATAAAGTCAGAGTCAAAGCCTGCTTTCCTGGAGCAGACAACGCTGGAACAATAAACCAACAGACACACTTAAATGGTAGTTTTGATAAACTGCTGGAGGATGATTGTGGACCAGCATAAGAAACCCCTGGGTTTGGGGCAGTCATTGAATTCAATTAAATCCTCACAATGAAGATCTGACGGAGGTGCCCTCCTGACTCTGGCAGGTAGATAGGAAGAATAATCCATATTTAATACTCTTGGAGAATTATCTGTAATAAAAGCCAAAGAATCGATCATAGCTTTATTGCATGTGGGAGAAGGGACATTACTCAATTATAGCCCGCTTCCACCCTTCCTTTATCCCCCAGGGAAAAATAAAAGCAGAGAAAGACTTTTGAATGGCCCAGGGAAACAGGTGCATTAAAGACTGACATTTGATAATATGATTACAGACTATGTACTGTTTTCCCCCATCCATACCTTTCTACCCTAACTACCCTACCTTTCGGTATAATAACAATGTTTTGGCCATGCGCGAGGGCTCATGCCTATAATCCTAGTACTCTGGGAGGTCAAGGCAGGTAGAATGTTTGAGCTCAGGAGTTTGAGACCAGTCTGAATGAGAGTGGAACAAACTGTCTTTACTAAAAATAGAAAAACTAATTGGGCATAAGAGTAGGCACCTATAGTCCCAGCTATTCAGAAGGCTGAGGCAAGAGGATCACTTGAGTCCAAGAGTTTGAGGTTGTTGTGATGCCAGGGCACTCTACCTAGGGCAAGAGAAGGAGACTCTGTAAAAAAAAAAAAAAAAAATGGAATGGAATGGAATGGAATAAAATAAAATAAAATAGACAATGCAAGCATCAAATTTAAACTCACAAATGACACAAAGGTGGAATGATCAAGTAAGGGATTTTAAATAACTACGATTAATATGTTAAGGCCTCTAATGGAAAAGTAGATAGCATGTAAGCACAGATGGTAATGTAAGCAGAGAGAGAGGAAAAAAACTCTAAATATAATTAAAAGGAAGTGATAAAAATCAAAAACACTGTAACAGAAATGAAAAATTTCACTAATGACTTCATCAATTGAATAGGGCCAAAAAAGAAACCCGTGAGTTTGAAGATAGGTCAACAGAAATTCCCTAAACTTTAATACAAGAAAAAAAAATAAAAATAAAAAGCAAACCAAACAAAACTAACCAAAACATTCACTGAGAACTATGGGACAATTTTAAAATGTGAAAAAAAAAATATATATATATGTATATAAATATATATACATATATATATATATATATATGGAATGCAAGAAGGAGAAAGAGGAGAAATGGAACAGAAGAAATAAATAACTAATACCTTCAAAATGCAATGAACTCACCAAAGCACAGATTCAGGAATCTCAGGAAACATCAAAATAAATACCAAACAAACAAAATCCAAAACCCACTACAAATAGGCACATTATATTCAAATTACAGAATACCCAAAGGAATGAAAAAATCTTGAAGAAGTCATAATGTGGTGAAAAAAAAAAACAAAAAAAAACAAAAAAACCCAACTCAGCTACAGAGGAACTAGGAATTATTGTAAACTTCTCAGCAGAAACCATGTAGACAAGAACAGAATGGAGTCCAATATTTGAAGTACTGAAAGGAAAATAAATCATCAAACTAAAAATTGTAAAATCAATGACACGATCTTTCAAAAATAGGGAAAAGTTAAACTTTTCTCAGCAAAAAAAATTTGGCAGACATGTTCTGCAAGAAATATTAAAAGAAGTTCTTTAGGGAAAAGGTAAATGATATTGGTCAGAATCTTTATTCTCTACAAAGAGAGGATAAACCCCAGAAACAGAATAAATAAGGGTATTTTTCCCATATTTTCAATTTAACTAAAAAATAACTAATGATTTAAATTATTATGATAACAAAGCATTGAATGATTACAGCATACAGATTAGTCAAATGAACGACAATAATACCATACAGGATGAGAAAGAAGAATGGAAACCCTCATCTAAGAGAATTAAGCAACATATAATGTGGTATAGTACTATTTGAAGGAAGACTGAGAACAGCAAAATTTGCGTAGTGAAAACTCTAGGGAAATCGTTAATATTTCTTAATGTATATTTCACATGCTAAGAGAGGAGATAAAACAGAATCATACAGAATGCTCTGTTTAAACCAAATTTATTTAAAAAATGGGGGAAAAGAAAAAGAAAAATTCAACTAACCAAATAAAAACATGACAGATATTAATTCACTTATGTTGCAGAAATAGCTTTTAACAATGATAAAAAATACCCTACTTAAGAAACAGATACTGTCAGAAAAGTGGGGGAAAATTTGTTTTGTTTATAAGAAAACTGATTTCTTAGAAAGACTTATGCATGCTAAAAGATGGAGAATGATAGTCCATGCTAACAATACTCAAAAGAAAGTTATGAGTTCTATATCAATTTCAGACAAATGAGGTATCAGAAAATGGAAAATTGTCACAGATAAAGTGGGCCATTACATATCAAAAAGGATGCAATTTCTCAAGAAAGAAAACAGTCTTAAATGTCTATGCATCTAACAACAGACTATCAAATTACAGGAGTTAAAGAGTGAAACAGATAAATCTACTCTTACAGTTGGAGACTCAACATCCCTCTTTCTGTAATCAATACATCAGACAGACATAAAATCAGTAAGGATATAGTTTAACTGAACAGAGCTATCAATCAATTTGATCTAATTGACATTTACAGAACACTTCATTTAGTAACAGCCTAGAATATTCACCAAAATACGACACATTCTGAAATATAAAATTCATCTTAAAAAATATAAAGGAATAGAAATAATGTAAATTACATCCTTAGCCTAAAATAAAACTAAACTAAAAATCAATACTGAAAATATATCTGGAGAACACCCAAATATTTAGAGGTTTTTAAACACATACACACCTCTAAATAACACATGAGTCAAAAGTCTGAAAAAATTTTAATGTTTTGATTTAAAATAAAGGTATAACATGAAATTTATAAAATTAATAAAAATTGCTATTTAGAGAGAATCTGTAGCTTTAAATGCATATATTAAGAAATTAAAAGAATATTTAAATCAATGATCTAACTTCTGAATTAGGAAAATACAGAAAGAAGAACAATGTGAGGTAACATAAACAGGAGAAAATAAATAAAAAAGTAGGGGTTCTCAATGAAATTGAAAACAGAAAAACAAAAGAGAAAAATCAATGAACTGTAAGATTGTTTTTTTTGAATATTTCAGTAATAAAAACTGATATACTTCTAGGCAAGCTAACTAAGTAAAAAGGGGGGAAAACAATGGCAGAAATAAAAGAATGGTTATATTTTAATCCCTCTAGGCTGCTATAACAAAACACTTTAGAATAGGAAATTTAAAAATAACAGAAGTTTATTTCTTACAGTTCTAGAGTCTGGTGATTCCAAGACCAAGGCACCAGAAGATTTGGGGTACAGTGATAAATTGCTATCTGCTTCATACATAACTCTGACAGGGTGGAAAGGAAAAAGACAACTCCTTTCAACCTCTTTTCTAAAAGCACACTAATCTCTTTCATGAAGGTAGCCCTCATGACTTAATCATTTTCCCGCCCTCTTAATACTTTCATACTGGGTATTAGGTTCCAAAGAATTGATTTTTGGTGGGAGGGGCAGTACCAATATTCATAGCATAGCATTCTGCTTCCTCCTCCCATGTTCTTCTCATGTGTAAAATACATTTATTCCATCTCAATAGCTTCCAATGTCTTATTCCAGCACCAATGCAAACATCTAGAGTCCAAAATTTTATCTAAATATGGGGGAGACTCAAAGGTGCAAATTAATCATGAGGCAAATTATTCTCCATCTGTGAGCTTGTGAAATCAAATGAGTTGTCTGCTTTTGAAGTACAGTGTTGGCACAGGAATAATACAGGCATTTCCATTCAAAAAAGGAGAATTAGAAAAGAATAAAAAAATAATAGATCCTATCTAAATCTAAAACCCAATAAGACAAGCATAAAATCTTAATGCTCTAGAACAAGCTTTGACTTGATGTCCTGTTTTTGTGGACAAATTGAGGTGGGAGTTGAGTCCCTAGGACTTCACATGGCCTTGATCCCAGGGCCTGTGGCTATGGCTTTCTTGGGTCTTCAGGGTGGCCCTCCCACACAGCCTCAAGAGGTGCTACTCTACTGGGTTCTGCCTTCTCTGCCTGGGTCCCAAGCTTTTCAGGGCATCCTTTGAAATCTAAATGGAGACAATCACATTCTCATAGCTTGTGTACTCTGCACTCTGATGGTCATGGAGTTGCATGGACACTGCCAAGGTTTATTGCTTGTGCCTTCTAGAGGACCAACCTAACTACACCTGGGTTCACTCGTACCACAGATGGGACAGTCAAAGAATGATGCCGTGAGACCCTTGAATTTGCTGTGCTCTCAAGGCCCTGATATTTTGGGTTTGCAGTGGTCAGAGCAGCCCAGAAGTTCTCCAAAATGCCTTCTGGTCCATTGTTCCATTGTCTTGATGAATACAACCAGGCTTCTGCCCATCCATGCTAATCTCCTATCAAATGGTCCGCAGGCCACATTCTTGGTGTTATCTTTTGAGCATGCTTTTACATTCTTTATACGATGGCCAAGATGAAGATTTTCTAAATTTTTTAAGTTCTGCTTCCCTTATGATTATAAATTCTGTCTTTAATTTGCTTTTCCTTCCTTGCATTTTACTAAAAACAGTGAAGAGAAGTCATGCCATAACCCTCAATAATCTAAGAGATTTCTCTAAATTTCTTGTTTCATTGCCTATACATTTTGGCTTACACAAAGCACCAGGACACAAACATGATTCAGCCAAGTTCTTTGCCACTTCATAACAAAAATTGACAGTCTTCCAGTTTCCAGTAACATGTTCCTCATTCCCATCTGAGACCTCATTAGAAAGGCCTTTAGGATCGTATCTCTACCAATATTATGTTCATAGTCTATCTCCAAAGTAATTGGGGCTTTCTCTACACTTTCCTCTTCTTCTGAATTACTCTTTATGGTCCGTTCACAGAAATATGGGCCTTTTTTCAGCATGCACCTCGAAGTTCTTCCAGCCTCCACATTACCTAGTTTCAAAGTTGCTTCCTCATTTTTAGATATTTGTTACTGTGGCACTCCACTCTCAAAACCAATTTCTGTCTTAGTAAATTTGGGATTCTATGATAAAATATCTTAGTAGTAATTTGTAGATAACAGAAAGTTATTGCTCACAGTTCTTGATGCTACAATGTCCAAGTTCAAGTCACTGGAAGATTTGATGTCTGGTAAGGGCTTGCTCTCTGCTTCATAAATGGTGCTTTGTTATGGAATCCTGACAAGGTAGAATGGGGGATGCCTTCACCTTTAACCTCTTTTATAAAAGCACACTAATCCATTTCATGAAGGCAGAACCTCACGTCTTAATCATTTCCAAAAAGGTGTCCCCTCTTAATATCATAATGGGTGTTAAGTTCCATTTTGCAAAGTTAGGGGACCTCCAACATTCAAACCATTGCATGTCATCATTAATGATCCCATAGACATTAAAAAGAGAAGACAAATTATTATGAACAATTTTGTACCTCAGAATTTGATAACATAGAAAAACAAACCAATTTATTGAAATAAATAAGTAACCAAAGTTCACACAAGGAAAAATATGTAAAATAAATGGGCCAAAAAACTGAATCAGTAATTCACAACCTACAAGAAAGAAAAAATGAGAAACAGATGGTTTCCCTCCAGAATTCTACCTGAACATTTAAGGAAGAAATAATGGTAATTTAATACAATCTCTTCCAAAAGACATGAACAGAGGGAGAACTTATTCTATCTAAAAGGACATTACTATAACATTACAGCCATATGAAGACATTAGAAGAAAGGAAAATGACAGCATATCTTTTCTGAAGACAGATGCAAAAGTATGAAACAAAATATTGTAATATAAAATCCAACAATTATAAAAGAACACCATGACCAAGTGGGGTTTTGATGGATGGACAAAGCTGTAATACAACATCCAAAAGTCAATCGATGTAATACAAAAAATCTAAAGAAAAAATGTATAACTATATTAAATGTTGTAGAATAATACTTCAAAAACTATAATACTCAGCAATGACAAAAACCTTTCAGCAAAATTAAAATTCTCAGGAATACAGAAAACATCCTCAACTTGCAAGAAAACATCTTCAAAAACTCCACAGCTAATACTTCCTGGTTAAGAATTAGATACTCTCTCCTAAAAAAAAACAAGGCAAGGATGTCCTCTTTTAACATTCATTTTTCACATCATACTAGAAGTCCTTTGAGTTAAGTGAGACAAAAACAAAAATAAAACATTTTAGAAAATAGCATACTATGATAGAAAATCTCACAATATCAACAAAACAATTCTTTGAACTAATAAATGTGTATAGCCAGATTGCAAGATACAATATTGACATATAGAATTCTATTTATTTTCTATATATCAGCAACATAAAATTGAAATTTGAAATCTTAAAAAAAATCCTCTTATAATAGCACTGAAAAGAATGACATACTATATATAAATTAAATGCAATATGTGCAGAATCTTTATTTGGAAAACCACAAAACTATGATAAGAGAAATGAAAGATCTCAATAAATGGATGGAGACTCATGGATTAGAATATCAATATTCTTAAGTTAATAGTCCTTCTAACATGATCTACACATTCAATGTAATCTACCCAAACTCCTAGTAAACTATCTGGTTAATATCACAAAACCCTTTCCAAATCTTATATTGAAATTCAAAAGGCCTTGTAGATCTAATATAATCCTTAAGAAGACAAGTTGGAAAATTTGTATTACCTGACTTTAAGACTTACTCAAAAGCTATAATACATCAAGAGAACATTAACACACACATGAACTGAATAGAACCCAACCCAGAAACAGACCCATAAAAACATGGTCAACAACTCTGCGATAAAGGAACAAAGGCAGCTCAATAAAGAATTGATTTTTTTTCAATCATTTTTTTCAGTCATTACTGGAACAATTGGATATCAAATATAGAAAAAAAAAAACCTAAACTCAAGCATTACATCTTTCACAAAAATAAACATACAGTGAATATTAGACTAAAACTTAAAGCACACAATAATAAAATGTCAAAGGAAAATAGAAGAAAATTAGAATGGAGCTTGAGTTTTTCATGAGTTTTAAATACAGAAGGAAGATTTGATCCAAGAAAATCAAGGTTAGACTTTGTTGAAATTAGAAACTTCTATTCTGAATGACAATGTAACATTGAAAAAAAAAAAAGAAGCCACAAACTTGGAGAAAATATTTGCAAAACACCTATATAATGAAGATTGGTTTTATTTGAAACATACCAAAAATTCTTTTAAAAAACTCAATTGTAAGAAACTGATTCAATTTTTAAAAATGGGCCAAGGATCTAAACAGAAATATCTACAAACATTTAACAGACGACAAATACTGTATACCTAAGAAAAGACACGGTGTTTTACATTACAGGACATCAGATTAAAGCAACAATGAGATACCAACTGCACACATTAAAAAAATGACTAAAATTAAATAATAACAACCACCTCAGATAGGCTATTTGCTAATAAATATGCAAAGTAAGGAGATTATCAATCATTATCCAAGGAATGCAAAATTATAACAGCTACTTGGGAACACAGTCTGGTAGTTTTTTATACAACTCAAAACAGCTTTACCATATAATCCAACAATTCCACTCCTAGGTATTTACCCAATGGATGTGAAAACTACACACACACAAAAGCCTGCAAGTAAGTATTTGTACCATCATTTTTCATAACAGCCAAAAACTGGGAGCAGCAAAGAGGACTTTCAGTATATGAATTGTTAAATGATCTGTGGTGCATCCATACAATGGAATATTATTTAACAAAAAGAAGGGAAGAGCCATCAATTTAAGAAAAGGCACAGAAAAATGTTTATATGTTTATGGTAAGTGAAAGAAGCAAATCTGAAACAATGGCAATATAAAATAACTCCAAACAAGAAATTTTTTAAATGGGCCAGGCACAATGGCTCACACCTAATCCTTTCACTCTGGGAAGCAGAGGCAGGTGGATTGCTTGAGCTCAGGAGTTTGAGACCAGCCTGAGCCAGAGTGAAATTCCATTTGTACTAAAAATAGAAAAACTAGCCAGGCATTGTGGTGGGCACCTGTAGTCCCAGTTGCTCGGGAGGCTGAGGCAAGAGGGTCACTTTAGCCCAAGAGTTTGAGGTTGTTGTAAGCTATGACTTAACAGCACTCTACAGAGGGTAAATAAGTGAGACTCTGTCTCAAATAAATAAAAAATTTTAAAAATGATAAAATTTAGAATTGATAAGATCAGTAGTTTTCAGAGAGGAGGAAAGAGGTGAGAAGGGCTGAACAGTTAAAAAGCACAGGGCAGTTTTTTAGAGTGATGAAGCTACTCTTTATGCTACACTAATGGTGGATACATGACACCATGCATAGGAGAAAACCCACAGAACTTTATACCAAAACCCTGAGGCTTAGTGTGTGCAAATCTCATATGTACATATATTACACGTGTGTGTGTGTATATGCAAACATACACTTTTTTTTTTTAAGATGGTGTAGGCTGGTCCCAGGACGAACTGTGGAATGTAATTTAACTGTGTTAAATATTTTAGAAAACATTTGAATAGATGGAATGGTGAAAAACATCAGTGACCTAAGTAATTTGGAAATGAGTATAGTCAAGGACTAAAAGCAAAAGAAACTGTGGATAGTCACTGTGCTTTAGTCGTTTTTTTTTTTTTTTTCCTATTCAAGTATTGGTTGACAATTCTGATATTGCTGTAACATATATTAGAGTTGTACAGTTAAGCAAACGGATGACAAATGGTGAAATTCAGGTTTCTTAGTGCTGCAGTGGGAATTTCCATATAAGCAATGAAGGTATAAAGATTGAATGAGGTGATGGATTACAGGTGGAGCCATCAGTATCAACTCATGTCTAGCTTGCTATGTGGAGAGGTGTGTGTGCACACACACGTGCATACACACACACACAGGTTAACATTCACTCTCACGTCTTCTTACTCTGCTGAGAGGGTGCAGAACATCAACACCCAGGACCCACGTAGCACATGTAGTATTTACATCTTAGTTTCTAATACCATTCTCCAATAAAAGGAATTAGGCCCTTTTGGAGGATTGGCTCATTTCATTCCAACACTAAGTTAGGATATATACAAAATAATTCTCGAGTATCTTGGAATGCAAAAACTAAAATAGTGTTTAAAAACATCTGCAGTGATGGGAATATGTCAAATGTACGCAGAAGCCAAGTGAAGAAACCTCCAATGAGCAAAGCTGGAATAATTTGAGCAACAAGTAAGTAAAGTTGTATTAGATCATAGCCCAATATAGAATAAATGTTCATGAATCCACACTAATATAAAAAAATGACTGAATGAATTTAAAGTAATGGGAGAGAATATAAAGGTCTTTCAAGCCTCATTCTAGATAATTTACACATATATCTGCTATCAAGGAGTTTGAACATAACTCACCACTCCTTAAACGTGGGCTGCATACATAAATACTTCCTTCCAAAGAGTCCATTATGATTGGGCCTATAAAGAGTCACTTTAAAGCAGAGAAATGGGACAAACATCACTTCAGCTGGGTATCAAGGTCAACATCAATAGTGATAAATCATGTTGATAGCATGTTCCCTTGATATGATGTAAGAAAATGGCACTTTAATTCTTTGGTCTTCCTCCTCAAAGCACATAACTCCATAATAACCTTGAGAAAAATGCCAAACACGTCCCAGTTGAGGTACAATTTACAAAATACCTGACCAGTACTCTTCAGAATCCTCAAGGTCATCAAAACCACGCAAAGTCTGTAAAACTGTCACAACTAGGAGGAGACTGAGGACCCAGAATTACCAGATGTAATCTTGCATGTGAAAACCAAAGAAAGACATTAAGTGAAAACTAAGAGATATCAATAATACACAAATTTTAGGTAATGAAAATGTATTCATATAGATAAATTCACTCATTGTGCCATGAATATACATTGCTAATGTAAAATGTTAAATAAGTAAATGTCAGTTGGAACCAAATGTGAGTTTCTACCAATGGAAATTAAGCAAATGTGAGTTGTATGAAAACTCCCTAAACAAGTGTATTTTAAAACCTAAAGCTGCTGGAAACTCATAGCTTTTTAAGAAACAATGACTAAAATTGAGTGACATTTGCAATTTTGTATGCTTAATAATAGTTTTGCTAAACCTTTCCATGTTAATAGTAAAATAATATTCCTGTGGTCTAATTTTGTATTTCAGCAGCACTAGTGTTTTTTCTTGATGAAATGACTACAGAAAATATTTTTATTTTCATTAATAGGTTGCATAATACTGCATTAATAATTGTAATGTTTTATTCATAAGTCAAAAAAAATCCACCACTTTGTGCTCCCAAAATAGTGCTAGCAAGTAATGTACTGTAATTTTGTTTACCTGTTAACTTTCTATACTTGTTTCCTTGGAGATAAGGTTAATAATAAGGTATAATGGAAATTAGAAAGGGATCTAATTAAAAAGAAAACATCATTTAGTGGACATTTACTACTGTACTTACTACTGATTATCTTTTCACTGATGGAAATTAAGCAATATATTAACTCATTATATAAATTTAATGTCACATCTGTTCACTAGTAAATATAAACATTATCTATGTAAAGAGAAAATGAAGGAAAATAAATATATGTCTGTTTATATGTGTATACCTATGCGAGTAGTTATTAAGTCCTTTAAAACTTCATTATCAACTCAAAGATTACATGTGTACAAACAAAGGTGTGTGTTTGCAAATATGCACAGATTACCAAAATAGATTTATTACTTAGTACATAAGTAAATTTGTGTGATTAAATGAATTAAGTTGTGATATTTGGGAGGAAAAAAGCAGTATTTATTCTATATATTAGCATCAGACAGTCCTGAGCTCAAAAAAAGCCACCATGTATTGCCATTAATTTTAGTGTAGGCTAAAACTACTTATTTCAAATTAGTAAGAATAAAAGCTGCTATTCTTAGGGCATCCATAATGTGCCTATTGTATTATAGAGATCATTTTATTTCTTCATATGTTCAACTTAATAGTTCTTGCTGGAATTATTTTCCCCTCTTAAAAAATTTATGATTGGCACATAACAATTATAAATTCAAACTCAGAAAACTCAGGAAATTGTCCAGAGAAACAAGGTTGTGAGTGAAGAGCAGAAATTGAAACTCAGGATTTTCCGATGGTAAAAGTACATGTAGCATTATACTACAATTCATTTTCAGTAGCCTAAGTGAGTAAAAATAGATGGACATTATTGTAAGCAATACTGATTTAGTTAGGCTACTTTCCTCTGTATCCACTATTAATTATCAAGTTACTGGTGTAGAAATGAATGATTTGCTCTCAGCAAATACCAGAATTGTTTCCCCCACCTTGAATCTCATGTTCAAGTTTCTCTGGAAGGTGCATTGTTCATTTGTGTTTCCTCTTAAAGAAATAAAAAGCACTATTGTTCACTAGTGACCCTAGCTTGAAAATCAGAAAGTTTTGAGGATTGAGAGTTGAAAGAATCGTATAGCACATACCCTAAAAGAAAAATCATCAATAAGATTAAAATGTGTCTATAGGCATGTGCTCATTTAAAATTATTTTCAGTCCTGCCTTACAACCGGAAAATATAAAACAGACTCTCCTATTTTAATTTGTTTGTTACCTTTAGCATTACTCTTAATGAGAAATGTCTAAGTAAACATGCATTGGGAAGGATTATAGTCACCAAACACTTTTCATATCTGCCATCGTTCCCATCTGCTTCCAATGAGTTCTTTACACTTCCATTGGGAAAATGCTTTTTAATCCTTGCTGCAAATTATGCCTTGTACATGGAGACATTTATATAAAGTGTAATTATATAGTTAAAAATTATATAATTATAAAGTTATATATAAATTATACACATAGAATATATTCATCTGTAAACAGAAAGAGGGAAATAAAGGAGGGGGTACACAGGTGAGGGGAAGGTACCTTGTCTACCATATGTTACCTGTTTCATCTATACCTTCTCTTTCATTTTAGTAAACTGTTCATGAAGAAGTTAGGTTGTCATTATTCCATTTACACCATGTTTGACCCAAGAAACACGCTGCTTTTGACACATGTTTCTGCATCAAAAGTTTTTAAAAGAAAAAAAATGGTTTTCAAAGAAAGCTAGATTTGACATTTTCCAAATACTCAATAATGTTCCCTTTTGAAATTATTCTGAAATTAGACATGATTTTAAAATTTAAAAGTTTGAAATAGAATTATTGAATCAAAGAAAACATGGATGCAATCATGCCAAAGCTTTCATTTTTGAGCTAAGAAGAATTTCCTCTCAAGAGATCATGCTGTAAATGTTCTGTACCTTTGGGTTATCAAAATTCCAAATTTCCATCTATGAAGCACATTGCTCTGACCACTATAAATATTTTTGAACTTCTATGTAGCCACTGAGGGCAAGCTGACGTACAAACTATGAGTGATCCTATTACTCAGGAGGGTGTGCTCAGCAGTGGTGCAAACTGATCAAGATCTTGGCCTTGGGATTTGAAAACTGGGAACCACTAATTAGACAAAATCCATCACATAGACAAAATCTATCCCTAGACAAACTCGGAAAAACTGTACAGTAAACTAAAATGGTTCTGTGTTTCCAAGGGGAAGCTAAATGTGGCAGAATCATCACCTCTATTCTTCCATTTATTTTAATCTTTTCTTTCTGTCTAGAGAAAAATCAATACACATGTATTGATTACTTTAAATGTTCAAAGTGTAGAGGTGGACGTTGTGGGTAACACATTTGAATTAGAGCTCACTCGGGTCACAGTGTAGATGCTAGTCCTACATGGTAGACTTGAGGAAATGCCTCAAAAGATGTATCAGTCAATGTTGGGAGCCCTTGAATGCCACAATAATAAATCGAGACAATTTATCTGGTAATTAGAAGATGCTGAAAGTTGCGGACTAAAAAACTTATGTGATTAGAGTTACACGTTGGGAAAAATTAATTTTGCTGATATAGTTTCAAATGGTATTATTTTCTTAAGATTGATTTCACCCTAGTCTTAGGAAAATACCCCATTTTTCCTTAGAAAGCCCCATTATCCCTAGTTATAAAATTGAATTGCCTTCACTAGATTTAAGGAGAAAAGAGGTATTAACTAGGCTTGTTTTGATGTTATTTATATTGTTGACAAGAGGAGGCAGGATCCTTATTGACAAGACATTGAAGGGACATGTTCAGAATAATTAGTCATATGAAGAGTTACAGGGAAATAGAAACAGAAGGTTAAAGTATGACTCACTTGGGGGACATGGGAAAATAGTGATAGTCTTGATAGTGTGAAAAATTCATTTAAAAAACCAGAACAAGAGCCTTGCCCCCCCTCCAAGTAGTTGTGCGACCATAAATGAACCCACTACCTTCCCTATTTTATAGACATTTCACTGTGAAATGATGGGGCTGAAAAAAAAATCACCTCTAAGATGAATCCAGATCTAAGGTCTATTATCAGAACTGACCATTTTTATTTTATCATGGAAAATTCAATTTCTTGGATGATTACTTATTATTTGAGACCCTTATGTGAGCATAAAGTTCATTTCATACACTGTTACAGAAACAGATTCTAATTAAACTTTAGGACACAGAAATATTGCATTAAGTGCAATTTATAATAGCAAAAATGAGGAATGACTATTTTATAATACAGTAATAAATGCACCACTTTTAATGCTCATCTCCTGATCTCTTAGCCTAGACTTCCCCCTCTCATTCCTCCTGGAGCCCAGAGTCCCCAAATGTAGACCTTCTGAAGCCACAATCCTATGAATATAGTGTGAGCCAAAAGAAAGACCCATATTTTAGTACTCTTAAAATAAGCCATCTTGATAGGACAGTCTGGTCGTAAATGTAATAATTGGACGACTCTTTCAAATGTCTGAGACCTTTATATTTTAGACATAGGATCTCAGTCAAGCTCTCTGCATCTGAATCTATTTTTTTTTTTAAGAGTTTCATTCTGGGAGAAGCAGAGCAGCGCAGCGCCAAGGGAGGGAGTGTGACTCGGTAACTCAATGAATGTAGAACTTTGACACAGAATCATGCCCTGTAACTCCAGTATTAACTCAGGAAGTGGAAGCCCTGCAGGATAGACCTAATCTCTTTGCATGTCTGGAAAATTCTCTGATTATTTCATGAAGTAAAGCATTTGTATCGGTGCTGGAAGATGGCAGCGGAGACAGTCCTGTAGCCCATCTCTCCCCGGTCAGCAGGTGAGAGGGTGGGAGCTCTGGATCTTTCCCTGTGTGAACTATTGGAGTGGACGGGCAGCTGGTGAGATACAGAAATCGGGAGGATTGGTGCGTTTGAAATATAGTCTTAACTGTGGAAACTGTTGCAGACCGTTTCCCCCTGCCCAGTGGAGGGGCAGCCGGCCCCTTCCACAGGGAGGACAGCAGGTCCCAACCCACAAG
>CAUYON010025669.1:0-133106 GCA_963573935.1 Arctocebus calabarensis | reverse complement strand
GAGACTCGCTTGAGCCCAGGAATTGGAGGTTGCTGTGAGCTGTGATGTCACAGCACTCTATCCAGGGTGACAGCTTGAGGCTCTGTCTCAAAAAAAAAAAAAAAAAGATGATTTAAAGTCAAGAGTTAATGGGAGTGTCATTTGGTTCAGGTTGGCAGTGGGTAAAGCTTGTCACTAACTCTGTGTCTCCTTCTCTTTCAGGGTTGGTACATTGTGACCTATGCCTTGGGAATCTACCATCTAAATCTTTTCATAGCTTTTCTTTCTCCCAAAGTGGATCCTTCCCTAATGGAAGACTCAGGTAGAGTCGAGTCTGCCAGCTGTGCATGTGCACGGACTGCTCCTTGTTCTCTGAAAACACGTTTCAGCGTACTCCTAACAGGAGTGGCTGGGACGCATCTGTTTATAGGACAACTGACAGCCTCTTAACAGGCATGCAGTGGGCGTTCAGTCTGCTGTCCCCACTTTGCAGATGGGGAAACTGAGGCACTAGAGGATTGTGTAGCTTGTCCAAGGCCATGTGGCAGAGTGTACAACAGCAAGGATCTGAGCCTGGACAGTCTAACTCCAGAGCCTGCCCTTGCAGTTTGTGTTGTCCTGAATGGACAGCCTGACTTGGAGTCACCTGGGATGTTCCAGTTAGGGATTCCTCTCACGTAACCAGGTTTCCACAGGCTTCTCGCTGTGACTCAGACCACTGGGTCCCTAACTGTTGCTGTCCAGGTCAGGCTGGGTGGTCTCTGATTCCTGAGTGTGATGAACTGGAATGTTCTTGGCAAGTGTGTGTCACGCCTATGAGGCTCAGCCTGCTCCCAAGCCAGACCCTGCCAGGTGGGCCAAGTGAACACCTGCCTGGCCAGCCCTGCTGGGGGTGAGTGGCAGTCATTCCAGGCACATCTGTTGCCACTGCTAGAAAAATCCAGATGCAGCTCCCTGCTTGGCAGCCCTGTTTGTTATGGGAGAAACACCCTTTCTGGGTATGGCTGTTTCAAATAGTGTAACCAGAGGCCTGGGGTTTCTCTCTGTAGAATGTTTACTAGAAATGTTAAAGGAGTCACAGCACCTTTCATTCCATGTTGCTATTAGGGGAGACTAGAAGGTCACACAGACCCATGTGCAGGCCTCAGTTTCTCCATCTGTAAGGGGTGGGGTAGATGAGAGCAGGCCTGGGGGTAGCAGTTGGCAGTGGGCAGAGGCTGACAGCCATGGCCCGTGTCTCCAGCAGGCACACACAGCCTTGCTGCCCTCCATGCTTTTTGTTGAGAAGGTGAACCTGTCCTGCTCTTTGTGAGCCTTTGTGTGGCACAGGCAGCATGTGTGGACATCTTTTTTGTTTTTGTTTTTGTAACTGTAGTAGAATCTTGTAATGAATTGATCTATAAGTCAATGCAGACCCTCATGTTATCTTTGGTTAAATGTTATAAATCTGTATTTCCATACATGAGGCTTGTTGGTTCAAAAGCTCTTAGGGAAAAGGTAAAAATGTGATAGAAGTAAGATAAAAGACAAGTTCCCTCTCTTACTGTCATTCTGCTTTTCAGATGATGGTCCATCATTACCAACCAAACAGAATGAGGAATTTCGTCCCTTTATTCGAAGGCTTCCAGAGTTTAAATTTTGGTGAGCTAATTCTTGAAGGTATTTGAGTGTAGCTGTTAAGACTGTTAGAATACACTGGCTTTTGTTCTAATGAGACATTTCTGCCTCTTAAAGAAATAAGGTTGTGTTGCACTTTGTGACAGTCATTCACCCAAATGTACCTGCTGGGCTTGGCACGGGTGGGTGAGTCATGGGCCTTCCCGGGGACACACTCCCTTTTCTCTTCTGGTTTCATGTTAGCACTAGTGTTCTGGAGGCTGCAGGAAAGCGGCTGGTTCTGGGACACAGGGTGCTGGTGCTTGTAAGACTCAGGCCCCTCCTGCCAGCTGCTATCCTGCTGTCCTCCCTTCTGGACCCTGTGGCCTCCCATGGCCAGCAGAGGTGGACTGGCTTCCTCACTCACTAGCTCTTAAGAGGGTCCTGAGCAGAAGTGCCACTGTCCATGCAGGTACAGGGCTGGGCCTGCTATGAGGAGTGGCTTCTCCAGGGCCCTGGCAGTGAGACACTGGTGTGTGGGCTGGGTGCACAGGGTGCAGCTCTCTCAGAGGGACAGAGATGTTCTGTGACCACATCTGTTTGTCCTGTCTTGTGTCCCCACCCAAGGGGCACAGGAGGAGCCAGAGTCTTTGTGGGATCAGAACATTGAACAAACAGGCTGAGCCCTAGTGCATGTGGGGATGGGCAGGACTCAGCCAATCCCCGGGTTGAGTGTGAGACACTGGAGCAGGCAGTGGGTTGGGGGAGCATGGGCTTGGCTTTGTAAGAAAGAGTGTGCTGGCTGGGGGAGAGCAATGGCTGGCCGTATTTGACCCACTTCAGCTTTTCAGATGCGAGAGACAGGTCTTGGGCTTAGGCTCTTGTTGGCCGGTCTATTATTTTCTTAGTTTTCAAGCAACTAAAGGAGGATGTTGTCTGTGGCTAAACATAGCATGTTTATCAACTACACACTCCTGTCCCCACGCACTCTCCAGTTGTGGGGGAAGGAAGGCCTGAGGTGACTGGCAGGTGCTGGTGCTGGCTGTGGATGGTGGTGCTAACCTCTCCTCACTTGCAGGCACGCGGCTACCAAGGGCATCCTGGTGGCTATGATTTGCACCTTCTTTGATGCGTTCAACGTCCCAGTGTTCTGGCCAATTCTGGTGATGTACTTCATCATGCTGTTCTGTATCACAATGAAGAGGCAGATAAAGGTAACAGCTGGGGCGCCATGTGTGCCCCTGCCGGGCCCCTGAGCAACACTGGGTGGCTGTGTGCACAAGAGCTGTGTGGGTGGTGGCAGCCTGCATAGTGTGGATGTAGGGCTGTCGTGGGTGACGATGCCGTGTTCTGTGTTCCCCCCCAGTCAGTGGACACCAATGTGCAAATCCAGCTGTCCCTGTGAATGCATAGGAAAGTCCCATTGTGCTGGGCCGGTGTCCTGGGCTGCGTGTCCCTGGGCAGTTGGGGCGCAGGGCCCTGCCTGGGAAGTGGTGCTGTGCCAAATTCCCCAGACCACAGCCCCCCACCCCATACCCTGGGGTGTCCGCACACAGGGCCCTGGGCTGCCTCATACCCCTCGGCTCTTCTTCTGTGGGCTGGGGAGGGCTCAGTCCAAAGCAGCAGGATCTCAGTGGCCCTCAGGCCAGATCAGTGGGCAGTGGGAGGTCTGCTGTGTGGAGGGGGCTGGATAGAAGTACACGAAGGGGTCCCGATTTCATTTGTCTGATACATAGAAGAGACAGGGGTCCTTTGCTGTTCAAAATTTGGGGAAAACGTGATTGATGAGTAAGTTTTTTGAAGTGACTGCAGTCTGTGTTTGTTTCCCCAGCACATGATTAAGTACCGGTACATACCGTTCACACATGGGAAGAGGAAGTACAGAGGGAAGGAGGACGTGGGCAAGGCCTTTGCTAGTTAGAGCCGGACTGAACCTGTCACGCATTGGAAGAAAGGTTTTGAGCCATTGTAACAATGCCTTTTTTCTTCACATAAAGTAGTTGATTATGAGGGCGTCGGATTTTCTTTTTAAAAAGGAGCTTCAATTATTTGTAACTGAAATATCAGGTTCTTGAAGAAATTGGCATTTAAACCAAATCGCATTGATTCCTTTTCGGTGATGCTATTTCTATCGATGGAATTCTAGTAGACCAGCCGCAGGCGTGGGAGGCCAGGCGGGTGGCAGCTTGCTGGAGCACAGGGGGCGGGTGACCGTCCCCACTGTGGTGCCAGGTGGGTGGACAGGAGGCCCACCAAGGAGGAGCAACACAGCCACTCCACTGGACCGGAGGGACGATACCAGCCTGATTCCTGCGTGTTTGGAAGGACTTAGCATTTTAGAGGTTGTTTCTAAGTAACTCTTACGTTCTAATGTCAGTTTCCTAATTTCATCTCACTGGAGATGTTCAGAGTTGGCCTCTATCTTAATGACTCAAAACTTTGTTCTTAACTACCGTGATTGCTTTTGAGGGCCTGGAATTATAAATATATATTTTAATTGTTTGAGATTATTTTGACATATTTCTTTGATACGTAAGGTTTGTTTTTGATTAATTTAAATTTGTCATCATGCAGTGGCCCCTTTAAGGAAACAGCAAAACTGGCTAAGCAGACTGGCTTTGTTGGTTTTAACACTCAGCTTTCATTTTCTACAGGGAAATAGAACCTAGTTGCATGGCAACTTTTTTGATGTGATAAACACTCCAGCATTTTACTAAGTGATTTTTACATTCTACTTTATTAAAGACAGTGTCCCCTTTCTTGTGTGGTTTTTATCTAAAACACTACAGTCCCTGCACACAAGAAAGCCCAGCTTCCTTCTGGCCTCCCTAAAAAGTGGACCCCTTGTGCCAACAGCAAGATACTACAGCTTCCGTCATGGGCACGGAGATGCTGAAATGCAAATTTCAGTGAACCTCAGGTTGTCCAGACGCTCCTCACTCTGGGTGATGTTTCCTGTCCATGCTATAATTTCAGATACTGAACTTTATTGTCTGGATAGTCTTTGCCAATGTTTGCATATCTGAAGTTGAGCTCCTCATGAGGCTATTACACCCTTTTGTATATTGGCTCCATCCTATTCAATGATGCTGCAAATTGGTACTTCTGTTACCATGTTGAAGCACTTGGGATCTTCAAACTCTAGACTTTTTTGTTTAGTTTTCCTAGTAAATGCTCAGGCCTTAAGATGTGGCAGGAAACAGGCTTGGCGGGAGTGTAGTGTCAAGGAACTGGGTCCTCTGCTTCGTGCCCTCCCTCAGACTTTGCTGCTTGCAGCCTGGAATCCTTCCTGACTATGGCTACCCGGCAACATGGAGCCATCTCTGTTCCCCAGTCCACCACTGAGCTGGTGCAGTGGGCTGTACCTCAGTCCTGCATCATGACAGGGATGTCATGTATTCACCTCAGCCCTAATGGGCATTTTTTACATGTTTTAGGAATTTTTGTTTACTCTTATTAACATTTCTGTGTAGTCAGTTTTTCCTTTTTTCTTTGTTTTTATTTTTTTTTTGAGTCAGAGCCTCAAGCTGTTGCCATGGGTAGAGTGGTGTCATAGCTCCCAGCAACCTCCAACTCTTAGGCTCAAGCCATCTTCTTGCCTCAGTTTTTTCTGTTTTTTAGTAGAGACAGGGTCTTAACTCTTTCTCAGGCTGGTCTTGAACTCAAGCAATCCACCCACTTCAGCCTCCCAGGGTGCTGGGATTGTAGGTGTGAGCTACCACACCCAGCCTGGAATCAGTTTTTTAAAGATGCCTATAGTAGAAGTTCTATCGCTGGCACAGTTGAGTTTAGAAAACCTGGAAATAACAGAGGCAGGAAGTGGCCTGGGGCAGAGCTGTGTTTGCTGGACTGGCCTACCTGCTGGCCTTCCCTTGCGCACTCGGCATCCGAGTGTTGTTAGGTGTTAACATAAAAACCACTCAAGCTGGCTCTGCCCTCATAAAGAAGAGGTGTCTGCACGTGTGTTAAGGCCTCAAGTGGAAGCAGACTTGATGTGCACTAAAAGGTACGTGCCAAAAGTGTCACACAGAGACAGTGACCCTTGGCTTGTTTCTTCCCACGGCAATGTGGTCTTGACATCCAGTCCTGGGGGGACAGCTCTGCCCTGGTGTCCCGCAGGGCCTCCTTGGATGGGTGGAGTGCAGCCTGTCCACTCTGCTGGCCGAGGTGAACCTGTATCTCCCTTACTCAGCTGCTGCCTCAGCGTATCTGCCAGTCGCCTTCTCACGCCTCAAATGAATAAAGTTTCCTTCTGGCCTACTTCTGAGAGAAGTCTCAACTGTATGGTGTGGGGAAGGGAAGGGAACCTAACACCTTGTCTAGTAAGTGGAATTCCTGAGTGACTCAGTGGAACCACGGGGCATGAGGATGCTGCTCAGCCCTGGGAGCAGCCTGCCCGCTGTAGCCACAGCATCAGGCTGCTGGTCTCCCAGGCAGGCGCAGCTTTCTGTCCTCTACTAGGTGGTTATTGGAATATCTCATGTGACAAAAAAACAATGTTGAGTTTTATAATTTCTGTACAAGTAAAGTTAATTTTTCCACATTCCAAGACTCCAGGGCTCCTCCATCCACTTGGGCCCACCTGGGTGCTGGTCAGCGGTAGTGCCGCAGGTAGACGAGCTTCTGTGGGGGGAACTTCTCCCTGCAGAGGGGACATTCCGTCTGGGGAGGGGAGGGGGGTTATGAAGACAGTGGCCACTGGGGCTGCCTTCCCCAGCATCTTCTGTCTTGTTTATTCTATAGTCACAATGTGGAATACAAAAACGTCCTACTTTCTTAAACTTAAGACCAAGGAAAAGCCCTTTGCTAGGAAGCCTGAGTCCCAGTGGGTCTTGCCCATGCCATGGAGACAGCCCCACACTGGGGCTCCTCCCCCATCCCCAGTGCCTGTGAACCTTGCACACCTGAGACAGGCCCTCCTGGTGTTCAGCCCTGCCATGTTTGTGCCTAGTACTCCTGTGCAGGCGGTGAGGGGGGCAAGCAAATGTGTCACAGCAGGAGCTCCAGAGCCAAGGGCCCTAGGCTCTGTCAGAGCCACCAGGTAGTGAGTACTGACTTTCCCTTCTAGGTGTTGCCCATAGATGAGCTGCCCTGAGAGGCAAACATGAGCTCTGCACACTGCATCAGTAAGTGGCACAGTGGCATCGCTGGGAATGAGTGCCATGTCCTGTGTCTGTAAGCCCCGCATACCCCAAGAACGGACTCCCTCCTGTTGGCACCCAGGCATTTCCCTCTGGGCCAGGTGCTAAGGGGAGGCAGTGTGTGTGCTGTCACCACAGGTACCTGTCCTACATGAGGCTGACCAGCACGTATAAATGCATCAAAGATTCTAAGTGTGGTGTGAACTCCAGGGGGCAGGACGTGCTAGGGTCGGCAGCGTGGACTTGGCTTGGGTCTGTGTACCTACCAGCAACTGTTCCAGCAAAGCCTCAACTTGTGAATTTGGTTCACAACTCAACTCCAAAGATGGCCTGTATCTGACTTACCTGGGGGCTTTTACAAAGGTGCCCAGCCCGCCCCAGATTGACAGCCAGGTGGGGCAGCCTGGCCTGGGTGCCCACCTTGGAGGTACACCAGGCAGTGATGCACTCCCAGCAGAAGAGGTGGCCGCAGGGCGTGGCTGTCGGGTGCCTGCGTCCCTCCAGGCACAGCGTGCACAGGGGGCTCCTGGGAGATACTCTCTCGTCCAAGGAGCTCCTGGGGAGGGGGACAGAATCCCGGGGAGTGCCCTGCATGGTCCTTGCGGCATCCTGGGGGCAGCCCCAGCCCAGGTGCACCCTCACACACCTGCGGTGGGACAGGCTGCGGTGCAGCCTCCACTCCTTCCTGGCTCGCTGCCTCTGCCTGAAGCCGTACAACTGCAACCCTGCAGAGAGTGCCAGGTGCACCAGGGACACCAGTCCCAGTAGCCTGTAGCTGGCACGTGCCCTCAGATCCTCTCCAGGCAGGTGGCGGACACGGAGCTGTCAAGGCAGATGGGCCCACACCCAGATGGATCCTTAAAGGGACTTGGCTCAGTCGAGTCATGCAGAGCTGGCACAATGCACTGAGCACCTGGGCCACCCCCTCCCCCAGCTGCAGGGCAGGTGCGGGGGGTCTGAGTGCTTGCTGGGCAGTTGAGTGAGGGAGAGGCCTAAGCTAGAGATGGACCTGGGGTTGCCAGCATTGTCAGGGTTTGACCAAACCTCAAAGCTGGACAGGTCAGGGAAGGAAGATTTGGGATTCTCCCAGAGACTGTCCTTCAAGAGAGAAATAGGGCAGCAGGGATCCCGAGAAGGCAGGGCACCAGGTGGATCCCACCCATGGCCTCCCTTGTCACTCAGCATCATCATGGTGTTAGCTGAGCTGCTGTGACAGAGGTCCCCAGCCATGGCGGGTCTGGCTGACCTGTGTTGTGCAGACAACTTTCAGTCATGTGGCCAGAAACTACATGTGTCACCCACCAGCTGCCGGAGAGAGTAGGACAGTTTCCCAAAGGGCCATCTGCCTTACAAAATTGGGGACTCTTGTCCCTACAGCAGCAGCTGGTGGGCAGTGTCTGCACCTGCAGCAGTCTCCTCCCACCGGGTGCCCTGCCTTCTTTTCAAGTAGAGGATTTGGTTGGAGTCTTAACACAAACACCCGACTTGTGGACATGTCAGTCAGCACAGGTCCCAGAGCCAGCTCTGCAAATGCATCCATACCAGGCCCTGGTGGAAGTGGCTGTGCCCTCAGCACTGCTACTTACGTAAGTGATTCCAGTAAGCCTCTTGGCTAGGTGGTAGAAGACACCATGGATATAAAACCATGCAACATGCAGCCGCTGGAAGCAAGCCAGGCCCTGTCTGAAGACCAGGGCGGCCCGCAGGAGCGTCCTTCTCTGCTGCTCTGTCAGGGTGGCAGTGTGGCGCCGCACCCAGCGCTGCACCCCAGATCGGCCTCGCCCTCCGGGCACCAGGGTCCCCTGTGACAGCCGCCTGCTATCAGGCTCAGCCTGCAGCTCCTGCTCCAGAGGGAGCAGGGCCTTGTCCAGCAGGTAGGGCAGGACGGCATGCAGTGTGACCAGCACACAGCGGCGGAGCAGTGACGGCACTCGCCTCTGAGAGGGGTCCACCTGGACAATGCTAACGTATTCTTCTCCAAGGGTCTGGTAGCCTGTGAGGAAGAGGATGGGCATGTGGAGCTCAGGAGTGCCGGACACAAGGACAGGCTCCCGGTGCCCTCACCAGCTTACCCTAGCCAGTTCCTGTCCCCAGCACTGGACGGGGCCAGTGCCCATCAGCAGCCTGTCCCCTTGTCCCTGAACTACCCCCTAGAGGCCAACACCACATCTCAGTGCTGAATCTGCTGTGGTCTCGCCATGACCCCCAGCAGACGTGACACCGCCAGCCACTTGTGCTGCCCTGGGCTCCCAGGACCTTGGTTGGCTCATGTACCCCTGCCCACTTTAGCTCTTTCCTTTCTCCTCAGGTGCTCCTCCCCTTTCTGCAAGTGACAGGACTACTCCCTGACGCTAGCCTGGTTGGCTCCTGACCATCAGGCTTCCAGGTGAGCTGCCCACCTGACATCACCACACATGGATTCCAAAAACACTCGATTCTCTCCTGCCAATACTAAGCTTCCAGCCCCAACCTGAGAAAGCCCCCCCAAACTCTGTAGGTGGTGACACTGGCCCTCCTGTTCCCGAGGTGAAAGTGTGGAGCACTCTGGTGCCTTTTCCCCACATGTCTCATCCCTCTCCATGGTGGACCTCAGCAGCTCCTGGCAGTCTTTCTGGAGTGCAGTCTGGGCCCTGCCCATGTCCTTACAACGCCCCATGCCTTACACAGGGAACGCCAAAGGCTTACGGAGTCCACAGGTCTCTTGGGGTCACTGAGGATGCCCCCCTTTCAGGGCCTTTGCCCTGACTGCTCACTTGCCTATCTGGAAAGTGCTCTCCCCTCCCATACAGCCTTTCTCTTTCATGAGCTTATCAACTCCCAAGAAGCCTTATGTGTAACGCAGTCTATCTCCCACTGGCCAGACCATGAACTCCATGGCACCCTCACGTGATGCCTTGTACAGACTGCACTGGCACTTAGGAGACGCTCAAAGCCCCTTACTAGACACTGAGGTGGAGCTGGTGACCCTGACGGCCTTCCAACCCACTCTTCTCTCTAAAGGATGAGAATCAGCCTTGGCCACAGACCCACCCCTGCTCCACCAGGGCCTCCTCCCTGCACTCCTGCAACAGGCTCAGAACTTGCTCCATGTGTGCCACCAGGACATGCCACTGAGAAATAGGTCCTAATGGCACACTGGCCCAAGGACTGAGGACACAAAAAAGATGAAAGGAGGCTGCTGCCCTGGGCCTGAGGTCTGGCTCCCTCTGGGAAAGATCTCAGAAGCACCTCCCACTTGGGCCCAGGGATTCCCACTCTGCCCGGTAGCTGCCCCCACCCTGCACCATCTTCTGGACTTGGTGTGCGTGGTGGGCCCTCGGTGCTAAGGTCCTGTGGGAAGCTGCTACCAGCAAGTGTGGTGAGGCCAAAGTAGGCCACGTCTGAGAGCAGCTCAATCTCTTTCCTCCACTCCAGCCACTTCTTCGCACCTGAGTAGAGAAAAAGACACCATTGTTCCCAGGGAGGTACTGAGATCCTCTAGGATTAGGGGCAACCATCCTCCCTGCCAGTGGCCTAGGCCCAGACCAAGGCCCAGGCCTTCTGTGAAGCTAAGAACCGCCCTGCCTCAGCCATACTCCTGCCTCTGTCCAGCCTCCGGCACCTTCCGCTGGGCCACTCGGTCTCAAGGAGCACCACCTTATCTCCCTCGCACCCACTTCAGCCTGGGCCTCGAAGGCCTCCTGAGAACCCCAGACATGCAGCCATGTCTGGCTTTGATATCCCCCTGGGCAACCGTGCTAGAGCCTGCAAGGCTCACCTGGAAAGACAGCCTTGGGCAGTAACTAAGACAGTAGCCCGAGACCCACTGTGAACATCAAATCTCGGTTCTCAGCTTCTGGTCGTGAGATCTCCCTGGAACCTCAATCTGCCCCTCTGCCAGCAGAGTACTATTAAGTCCTACCCGTGTTTGAAGATTAACATGTTAATATCCAATACTTGAAAAGCACCCAGAACAGTGTCTAGGGCTCACTACGTGTGATTTGTAAAACAAGCGTATAAGAAACTTTGTTGTGACCGCCACTTCCCTGCTCAAAACGTGCCGAAAGGCGGCTCGGCCCCGGCACCGCGGCCCCTCAGAATGTACCCGACGCCCGCCCATCCCTCTGTCGGACTCTGCCCACACGCCGGCTGCTACCCCCAGCTCAAGGAGCGGAGGGGTAAATGGGGCCGAGTGGCCTGGGCGGCCGGTCAAGAATCGGAAGCTCTGGAGGAGGGTCGGCGGGCGGCCCAGCCGCACCGAGACGGGCGTCCGCTCCAGCCACCTGGCCCGGGGTCCCAGGCCACCGGACAGTCGCAAAGTGACCCCGGCCACACCGCCCCGGCTCTCACCCGCTAGGCTGTGCAGGGCGCCGCCCGCCGCGCTCCGCAGCCCGCTGCGGTAGTGCTCGTCCTTCTGCGCTGCGCGGATCACCTCCGGGGGGCTGGCATTGGCCACAGCCATGGCGCAAGCTCGGGCAAACCGGGGAACCACGTCGGCCACGCCCACGGGGCACGGCCTGATGACAGCAGCACCGTCCGACTGACGGCGCGGGCCTTGTGCGTCACGCATCCGGGGCGGGGCCAAGGAGGGAGATGAGCTGGGTCGGGACTCGGCCCGGGGCGGGGGCGGGGGCTTTGCTGGGTCCCGTCCGCTCAGTTCCCGCCCTACTCCGAGCGCCTAGCTGGGCTGGCCACTCAGCTTACGGGCGGGGAGACTGAGGCCAGTGGCTGCGCGGCCCCGGAGCGCGGGCGGGCTGGTTCCAAGGGGCCAGAGGTTCGAGGGCCGTGGAAGTGCACGGCCCGATTGGGGGGAGGCCGCCCCGCTGGCACCGGCTGGGCGGTCAGAGACCCTGATGGGCCGGGGCGGGCGGGCGGGGGCCGCCGAGTTATAGGACGCGCGGAAGGTGGAGCCCCGAGGGCCCCTCCAGTCACCAGCCCGTCTGGCCTGAGGCCCAGAAAAATTGTCCGGGGACCCAGGCCAGGACGGGGCTCGGATCCCCGTGAACGCCGGGGCAGGGAAGGGGCGGAGAAGCCTGGGTACTGCCAGGGCCACGCGCCTGGAGGGGCAGCTGTGGCGGGGGATTGGGGGCCAGAGCGGGTGCCTGGTGTCTGCAGCCCTCGGCGCAGCCCAGAGGGCCTTCAGGTAGGCCACTGGCCCGCGGGCAGCGCCTGACCACGGAGATCCGCGGGGTTGCGAGAGGAAGGCCAGGCCAGGCAGGGGTGAGGAGCGGCTGAGCCCTTGACCTCAGCGGGCAGCCTAGAGGCAGTTCTTTGCTCCACCTCTGGTCGTACCTGCAGCGGCTTGGGTGACAGGCAGGGCTGCAGGTGTGGCCTCTTTTAGAGGGAAGGGGCGTGACCTGGGCCGTCCTACAGAGTACCTCCTGGATGCTAAAGCACCCCCTCCCCGAAAGTCTCCTGGGGGTGCCAGACCACTGGTGCTTCCTGGATTCAGAGGCTGCACTCTGACTGGATTGGGTGGCCTGGGGTGGGCCCATCTGTGGCCATGCACGCAAATTTCTGGCCAACTCTTGTGAAACAGTTTGAAATGCAACATTCCTTCTTGGCCCCAAGTCCGATTCCCAGGAGGTTCTGTGTTCCTCTTGGATATGGGAGCTGGGTTCCAAGATAAAGCCGCTGCAGTGTGGCCTGCTTGGGAGCACTATTCTCACTAGGTTTTCCTACCTCTCTTCTCATCTGTACACTGAGTGAGAACGCCCAGCCTCACGGGGTGGGGGAGGGGAAGGTGGTGGTGAAGGGTGGGAGGCAAGACCAGAAACAAACCATCCCAAGTGCCTTTTGTTCCTGGGGACCTAGGGCTCGGGGCCCCCCAGGGCTTGAATCTTGGCTGTAGGTCTTGGCTTAGCTCTTTGGCGGCACCTCTGATCCACAGTTTCTTCACTTGTTTGGGGGTCTCAGGCCACAGCCCATCCTAGGGCCCTGGGGGAGGGGGTCCTTCCTGAGGAAGACTTGGATTTGGGGGTCAGAGCCCAGAACGGCCGGCAGATGGAGCCGTCAGCCTGTCTGCTCTTAACTGGTGAGCTGGTGGAATGGGGGGGTGAGGGTGTCCACCACAACAGTGATCTGAGCCTGCAGTGAGTGGAGTGGCCACTCGCCTGCCTTGTGTGGAGCAGAGTAGAGGAGGTCAGGTTGGGGGTGGGGATGGAGCAGGGGACACTCCCAACCTGGTAGGCCTTCTGTCCTCTTCAGTGGTCTTGGTCCCAGGATCCTGGGGTAGAGGATGAGGGTTCCTGCCAGGAGGGGGAGTTTGGCCTCATTACTCTGTGGCTGCCCTTTGCATGAGCCCTTGTGACTTCCCATTAACAATCCCTCTCTGCCTCCAGGACGGAGAGTGGGAAGGAAGAGGGCTGTGATTTCAGGGAAAGCAACCACAGACATCAGGCAGGAGTGGTGAGCGAGAGGGGTCCAGCCGTGGTCTGGGGGCTTTGACAGCCAGCTACTGGGCTCCAGCAAGGGCTTCCCTCTCCTACCCTCATACCAAGTATTGTTCCCTTCGCTCCACTGAAGACATGCCACAGGAATGCTCTTTTGCCATTCATGGGAGGTCTCCCACCATTCCACTTAAATCCCCTGAGCCTCCAGTCTCCAGTCTGTGGAACAGGAATGATGATAATTAGCTGATATGTAGTGAGACCCTGCTACCTTAGGGCTGAGCACAAAGCATGTGGGTCTTGATGAAATGTGGGGTCTGGGACAGGACCAGGTTTATATCTCTCACTGGTGTCCAGAGCACAGACCAGCCCCTCACCCCGTCAGACCACCCAGTTGCTCACCATGGCTGTTTTGGCTGTCCTGTCCCATCTGTCCTGAGTGCCTGCTCTGGCCTCTCCTTTGAACCCAGTTCTATAGCCTTAGGAGATGGGAGGTTGGGGAGGAAGGAGGGGCAGGCGCAGTCTGGCTGTGTGTGCTCCCATCCCATGCTACCCAGCACCACCAAGCAGACTAGCAGCTAGTTAGTTAGCTAGTTAGCTGGTCGGGTGTCTGCATTGCCTCTGGTGGGACATGGGCCTCACCAGAGCAGGAATGACCTGCTGCTCTGATTGCTGTCTGTCCTGTCTGGGGAGGCCGTCCTAGTCACCCTGTGGAGGGAGGGCACCAGGCGCTGAGGGCTGCAGGTCCTGGGTCCCTGCCAGGCAGGCACCCTAGGACTGGAGCAGGGTGGCGGTTCTGGTTTTAGGGGAGTGGCTAGGTGTCCCGTCCCTCTCCTCTTCAACTGTAAATGGGCTCAGGAGCTGAGGAAGAGCCTCCACCCAGATGGGCCATGTTCAGGAACAGGACCATTAGGCTGTGGCCCTTGGGGAAGCCCCTTGCTCCCTGGCTGCAAACTTGGAAAACAGGTTCCTCCACCACAGAAGTGGCAACCCACTGACTGTCGGGGTGAGCACTGGGGAAGTGGGTGGTCTGGCCCAGCAGAAGTAGTAAGCTCAGGACATGGGCTGCAGAGGCCCAGAGCTGAGCTAGGGAGGGCAGGGCACAGGGGGTTTGTCCTCAAAGTCAGGACAGGCCCAGAATGCGCAGGCTTGATCTGAAGCTTGGGTGGCCTTGGAAGTGATGATGGGCTGTTCTGGGCTCACAGGCAGGAGGCCCAGGTCTGGGGTTGGGGCCAGTGTGTCACTGTGCTGGTTTGGCACAAGAAGGCAGGGATTCCTGCAGGACTGGGGGTCTAACAGAGCAGCACCAGCCTGTGGCTTGGAGCTGCTACTATGACTTCAGGGGAGCTGGGACTGGGAGTCTGGGCAACCAAGGAGGGAGAGGGCATGGTCTTTGTGGCTAAGAAACCAAAGCTCAAAGGGGCTGTGGCTAGTCCTAGGCAAGCACAGGATGAATCCTAGGTCTGTCTGGCCCCACACCTATGGTAATCTCTTCATTTGCTGCTGAGGCGGGGGAGGGGGACTTGACAAGATGCAGTGTTAAGAGGAAATGAGGGGATTCCCGTGTGTGTGTGTGTGTGTGTGTGTGTGTGTGTGTGTGTGTGTGTTTGTGTGTGTGGTGGGGGAGCTGTCAGGCTGGGCAGAACTGGCTGATAACTAAGGACCCAAGAAAGAGGAGGTCTGGGAGGACTTCCTGGAGGAGGAGGCTTTGCACTGTGGAAGAGTGAGAGAGGGCTACATCCATGTGTGAGGTGTGGCCTATGGACCCATGGGCCTAGAGTGATGGGTGGGGTGCTGAGGGTGGGTTCCAGCCCAGCCTCCTATGAGGCGGGAGGGAGAGAAGGCCAGTGACGTCAGGACCCCATATATGGGGTACCCAGGAGGGTGAGCACAGGACACAGAGGGCCCAAAAGGGAGGCTTGGGCCAGGACCGGCATCTATTTTGGGTGTCCCTGGAAGGTAAGACCGTGTCCTGGGGCTCTTCACAGGAGCTTTTGCCACACAGCTGCCTTCTAAGGCAGGGCCAAGGCTGCCCCCTCTGCACTCAGGCATGACCATGAGCAACCCCTATCTTTTCTGGGCCCCAGCTCCCTCATCTGTCAAATAGGAGGATAGGGCTTACCTTTCCAGTTATGAGAGCACCCAGGAGGCCAAGTGAAAGAAGATTCTGCCTGAACCTCCCTCCTAGGAGCAGCTGTTTGAGGGAGGGGGAGCCCCAGCCAGCCCTTAGCACCAGTGTGAGAGGTCATTCCTTCATCTGCTCAAGAAAACTCTGGGAGGCCCTCAGGCCCACCCCTTGCTATGGTGTGCTCATCCCCTGCGGGGTGAATTCTGGGTCCTCTCAGGGTTTGCTGGCAGGGCAGGTGGTACAGGCCTCAGGCTGTAGGGCAGGGGCTGTGAACTTTAGCAGGGAAAAGCCTTTGTCCTTGGTGTGGAGAGAGGGCAGCTCTGTGTCCTGCTCCCTGAACCGTGGCCACTCAGGAGTGCCCCTTGTGTGAGGCTGGTGGGGCTCTCAGCAGGTGGTCCCAAGACTTCTGCATCTTGGTTTTGGGGAAATGATAGTGTCCTGCTTCATACCAGTCACTGCTTCTAATCCTCCTCTGGCAACCTCTGGGCCCCATCAGGTCCAGGAGCGTAGGGTATTTAGTATTGAAGTTGAGGCCCTGGCACCACGGGAGGCCCAGCGGCCTTCCTCATCTCAGATGCGCCCACCAAGTCCCGCTGAGCTGCTTGTGGGGGTGCAGGGCCTGGGTTGGCCGGACCGCTGGTCCCAATGCCACAGGGCATGTCCAGAATGTGTCTCAGGGCTGACAGATGAAGGTCCTGTGGGAGGGGAGCTGGGTCCTGGTGGTCAGGCAAGGAGGGCTTTTGCAGAGAGCTCTGGGGGCCTTGGGTGGGGCTGCAGACCTCCCAGTGCCTGGCAGCATGGGAGGGCTCACAGGCTCACCCACTTCCCTCACTGCTCTCTGTCCTGGACAGGGGTGAGCTACTGCCAGGTCACTTGCTGTCTGCTCTCACTTTTTCCCCAACAACCTTCAGGGGCTAGTACTTGGGATAAAGTTCTAGGTCTGAACCCAGCATTCGACGTCCTCACGGACAAGGAGGCCTCCTGGGAAGCTGTTCCTCAGGGCTCAGATTCTCAGTCCTGGGGTTCCTAAGGCTGGGTGGCCTCCACAGAGGCCGTCTCATTCCAGGACCATCCTGTTGACCTGTTACAGCATCACCCCAGCCTCATCCTGCTTGATAAGTTTTCATGTACTTGACACATTTTAAAACACGTTTTATAAGAAGGCTAGCTGTTTCCTGTCTGCCTCCCTGAAAACTGATGGATTCTCTGCTGTGCTGTGGTGCCCTGAGGGCCTCCACTAGTTTTCTAGAGCAGATGAAGGAAGGAATGACCTCTCACATTGGTGCTAAGGGCTGGCTGGGGCTCCCCTTCCCTCAAACAGCTGCTCCTAGGAGGGAGGTTCGGGCAGGGTCTGCAGAATCTTCTTTCAGCCCCTGGTGGGCATGGGCAGGGCCAGAGGGTAGCTTGCACTCCTCCCAGGCTTGAGTGTCCTGCAGTGGGGAGCTCTTGCCACCCCACAGGCCTGAGGAGGGCACACGGAAGGCTCCTGGCTGGGACTTTGGGGTTCCTGGGGTCTGGGTAGGGGAAGGTGGTTCTGTAGCAGTGACTGTGGAGAGACAGGGGTGGGGAGTCAGGGCAGGTCTTCTGTCCCCAGCCTGGCATGCGGGACTGAGCAGGTCTCCTCCAAGAGCCTCTCAGGCCCCAGCCATTGCTATGATGTGCTCATCCCCTGGCTTAGGCTATCAGAAGCACTAAGGGATGCCAGGCCAGTGTTTCGTCATTATCCCCAGGGTCAGGGAGAACAGAGTCAGAGGAGGGATGTTTGAAGCTCCAAGTCTAAAGACTGCAGATGGAGGTAGGCCTGGGCCTTGGGGCTGTCCTCTGGCTTGGTCTGGACACTGTGGGACAGTGCAGGAAGCCCGGACTTTGACCAACCCTGTGGGTGAGCTGGCCGAGATCTGCCTCTGCCACAGAGGTGAGGAAGGGCAGTGGGCAGAGCCTGGTCAGGAGGAGCATGGCCGAGGCCTGCCTATGGTCTGGGGTGGTCATTTCCTGGCCTGTTGCACATGGGACTGAGTGATGTCCTACTGCAGACACTTGTTTGTGTGTTATAGCCACTCCTTGGCACCTGGCCTCAACTCGCTGTCCCGCTCCTTGCCTGCTGATTCCCCAACCATCACTGGCCATGGCAGAGCACAGCTCCTGACTCTCCCCTACCCTGGTTTGGGGACCCCCACTGGCAGTTGCTGCAACCCTGCTTGTGGCTCCACCCTGCCCCTCCCCGCAGGCTGGCAGCCTCTGTGTGCTCCTCCCTTTCCCTGTCCCAGGGGCCCAGACACACATGTGGACAGCCTCTTCTGCACAGCAGGTGCCCCCATGTGCTTGCACCTGCTTCCCTGTGCCCTCACCTTGGCCGCCCCTCCTGGCTGCTCCTGGATGTCCTGGGTGCTTGTCTGGAGTTTCTCACTGACTGAAAAGACAATAAATAAATGCCTAAAAGATGATGCAGGGGTGAGGCCTGGTGGTGTGGATGCGGGTGCAGAGGACTTCGGTGGTCAGGCGTAGGGATGTCCACCCTGACCAGGGAGCAGGGGAGTCACAACCAGGCTTCCCTGGGGATGTGAGGATAAAGCAGCAGCAGGCATCCTGCAGTCCCAGCCTGGCCCTGGCCACACTGACACCACTGCCTGAACCCCACTGTGGCACCAGCTGTCTCTTGGGCTCTGCTGGAGGTCATGGGACAGGGGTGTAGGGGCCAATCTGCTTCCCTCAGCTCCCTCTGCATTAATCCTCAGAGGACTAATCCACGGCTGGGAGCTAGGGCGCATGCCCCAAGCCAGTACCAGGCCAGACCCTTTCTCCTTCAGAGGCTTCCAGCTTTCCTGCACAGCCAGACCCAAGGCTCTGTGAGCTCCTGCAGACCCTCCTCCCACACTGAGCTGCCTGATTGGTCCACTCGGTGCAGGGACCCCCCACCCAGCAACCTCCAGGTTGCTGGCCACGAGTCAGGGACTCAGCAAATGCGTGCCAGGTTAGGGACACTAGCACGGATAGGTCTGTGCTACCCAGATGAGGCTGGGTCTCAAAAGACTATGTTGTCCAAGAGAGGTGTTGCAAATGCCCCTACGTGCCCACCCTCCTGCCCTTTCTCTGAGCCCTAGAGGGGCGTTGAGACAGCCTCTGTGTGACCACCCTCCTGCCCTTCCTCTGGGTCTTTTTTTTTTTTTCCTGAGACAAGAGTCTCACTATGTAACCCTTGGTATAGTGCCATGGCATCACAGCTCACAGATCTAACTCTTGGGCTTAAGAGTTAGATTCTATTGCCTCAGCCTCCCAGGTAGCTGGGACTACACGCACCTGCCACAATGCCCGGCTATTTTTTGTTGCAGTTATCATTGTTGTTTTAGCTGGCCTGGGCCAGGTTCGAACCTGCCAGTCTTGCTGTATATGGCTGGCACCATAATCACTGTGCTATGGGCGCCAGTCCCTTCCTCTGGGTCTTAGAGGGGTGTCTAGGTAGCCCCTATGTGCCCAGCCTCTGGCTCTTCCTCTGGGCCCTAGAGAGGTGTCTAGGCAGCCCCCTGTGCGCCCACCCTCCTGCCCTTCCTCTGGGTCTTTGAGGGGCGTCTAGGTAGCCCCTATGTGCTCAGCCTCCGGCTCTTCCTCTGGGCCTTGGGACTATTGGATGCTATTTTAAAGCCCCTGCACTGTGATCTGGGAGCAGGCTCACTGAGCTGCTGTAGGTAGAGGGACCACAGAACTGCCTGTTGGTTGAGTGATGGAGTGGTGCCTGCAGAGTGCAGGGTGGGGTACAGGCAGGGACATTGGTGTTGGTCCACCAGATAGATGTGGGGGCTTTTGGGCCCCGTCTCTGTATGTGAACACAGTCACAGGGGCTTCAGGCCCCTGGTACACTCTCCCTAGTATATGTCTGATATCCTGGACCGTAATGACATGTGTTTCTCTTGCAGACCCAACTTCCCTGGATCTCAGGGTTGGGTGGACAAAGTGACTTTGACCTCCTTTGGGGGAGGGAAGTATTCTTCCACCCTCATTGCAATGCAGAAATTGTGGCTCAGGAGGGAAAGGTTTGTGGTGTTAGGGAGGCAGGGGGCAGCCTGAGCTCTGACCTGGAGCCCCCCTTTTTACGATCCTCTGGCCTCAGGCTCCCGCTCAGCTGGTCAGTGGGCTTGGACCGACTGATGTCTATCCTTGGGGCCTCTTCTGATGGGGGTTTAGTGTGTGTCTTTGTTTTTTTGTGTTTTTCAGAATGTCTAGTGTGGTTCTGTTGCAAGGAGGTTTGTTTTGTTTTATTTCTGAGACAGAGTCTCGCTCTGTCACCCGGGTAGCGTGCCATGGCGTCATCAAAGCTAACAGCAACCTTAAACTCCTGGGCTCAAGTGAGCCTCTTGTCTCAGTCTCCTGAGTAGCTGGGACCATAGGCACCCACTGCAACGCCCAGCTAGTTTTAGAGATGGGGTCTCACTCTAGCTCAGGCTGCTTTCGAAATCCTGAGCTCAAGTGACCTACCTGCCTTGGCTTCCCAGAGTGCTGGGATCACAGGGTGAGCCACTGCACCTAGCCTGTGGCAGGCGTTTTCAATCACCATTAATGGTGTAGAAAAGTTTTCCTTTGGGACCCTTTTACTTCCTTAATGATGGAGGAGGACCCTAAAGAGTGTTGTCTAGAAGCATTATAGCCAGTGGACCATTGGAACTGGCTGTTAAATCTCCTGTAATTTTGTGAGCTGGTTGTTGAACACAGATGTTATTGAAATCAAATTAAACTAATTAAATTATGGAAATTATGAAGAACATAGAAATGACATTAAAAGCAATGGTAATAAACATTCACACATATCAACCTTAATTGTTTGTACCTTGCTGTTGTCTATGCTGGTGTCCGGACACAGTGTGACTGTCTACATGGTGGAAGTTCTCTGCCATCCTGCCGATGTCTTCCCCACTGTCTTCCCCGCCCCGAGCTCAGCGATCTCATGCAGAGAGCTTGAACTGGCTCTGCTGAGAGAGTCTACACTGTACAAACAACACGCAACTTCCCTCCCAGAGACGTTGTTCGTCTTGACCGGCAAGGCCACTAGTCACATCATTTGACTTTTTCCACATTAGAAATTAAAAGTGTGGTTCAGGGCGGCACCTGTGGCTCATCGAGTGGGGTGCCAGCCCCATATACCGAAGGTGGTGGGTTCAAACCCGGCCTCGGCCAAACTGCAAAAACAGGAAAATAGTTGGGTGTTGTGACAGGTGCCTGTAGTCCCAGCTACTCGAAAGGCTGAGGCAAGAGAATCACCTAAGCCCAGGAGGTGGAGGCTGCTGTGAGCTGTGTGATGCCACGGCACTCTACCGAGGGCAATAAAGTGAGACTCTGTCTCTACAAAAGAAAAAAAGAAAAGGTGGTTCAGCACCTGTAGCTCATTGGCTAGAGTGCTGGCCACATACACCAGGGCTGGTGGGTTCAAACCCGGCCTGGGCCTGCCAGACAACGACAACAACAAAAAAAATAGCTGGGTATTGTGGCAGGCACCTGTAGTCCCAGCTACTTGGGAGGCTAAGGAAAGGGAATTGCTTAAGCCTAAGAGGTTGCTATGAGTTGTGATGCCATGGTACTCTACCAAGGGTGAAATATTAAGACACTGTATCAAAAAAAAAAAAAAAAGAAAGAAAGAAATTAAAAGTCATAGTTTAAAACTATTTATTTATGAAATCTTTTTTTGTTGTTGTTTGTTTGTTTGTTTGTTTGTTTTTTGAGACAGAGCCTCAAGCTGTCGCCCTGGGTAGAGTGCCGTGGCATCACAGCTCATAGCAACCTCCAACTCCTGGGCTCAAGCGAGTCTCTTGCCTCTGCCTCCTAAGTAGCTGGGACTACAGGCGCCCGCTACAAGGCCTGGCCATTTTTTGATTGCAGCCGTCATTGTTTGGCAGGCCCAGGCTGGATTCGAACCCACCAGTTCAGGTGTACGTGACTGGCGCCTTAACTCGTTGAGCCACAGGCGCCGAGCCTATTTATGAAATCTTGTTCAAAATAATAATAGTAGCATGGGCTCAGTGGCTCATGCCTGTAATCGCAGCACTCTGGGAGGCCGAGTCAGGTGGATTACCTGAGCTTAGGAGTTCAAGACCAGCCTGAGCAAGAGTGAGACCCCATCTCTACTAAAATAGAAAAAACTAGCCGGCTGGCTTGGTCCCTGTAGCTCAGCAGCTAGGGCGCCAGCCATATACACCAGAGCTGGTGGGTTCAAACCCAGCCCAGTCCTGCCAAACAACAGTGGCAACTGTAAGCTCCCCCTCAAAAAATAACCAGGCGTTGTGGTGAGCACCTATAGTCCCAGCTACTTGGGAGGCTGAGACAGGAGAATCACTTGAGACCAAGAGTTTGAGGTTGCTGTGAGCTGTGACGCCATGGCACTCTACCCAGTGTGACAGCTTGAGACTCTGTCTCAAAAAAAAGAAAAAAAGAAAAAACTAGCTAGGCATTGTGGCAGTTGCCTATAGTCCCAGGTACTGGGGAGGTTGAAACAGGAGAATCACTTGAGCCTAGGAGTTTGAGGTTGCAGTGAGCTATGATGCCACAGGACTCTACCAAAGTGAGACTCTGTCTCAAAACTAAAACAAAAACAAAAAACCAAACAATAGTAAACTAAGTACATTAATATTAACGTTGCTTGAAATAAAATAACTGTCTTCTTTTTTTTTGTAGAGACAGAGTCTCATTTTATTGCCCTTGGTGGACTGCCGTGGCATCACACAGCTCACAGCACCCTCCATCCAACTACTGGGCTTAGGCGATTCTCTTGCCTCAGCCTCCCGAGTAGCTGGGACTACAGGCGCCCGCCACAACGCTCAGCTATTTTTCTGTTTTGCAGTTCGGCCAAGGCCGGGTTTGATTCCTCCACCTTCAGTTTATGGGGCCGGCGCCCTACTCAATGAGCCACAGGCACCGTCCAACATAATTGTCTTCTTAAAACAAAAAGACACCCTGATGAGAATGATGTTCTGCGTTTTTGCAGCTCTCTCTAACGTTTGGCTTAGAGAAGACAGGTGCATTCTCCTGTCTGCTCCTGGGGCTCCACCTGTCACGGTGTGTCCTTATGGCTGGCCTCACTGGGGTCAGCTGCTTTTTCAGGGAATCGTGGATGCTGGTAATGGACGCTGTGCCCAACCTGGTCAGATGGTAGGTTTTTACAGGTAGTTGCCATGTGGAATCTGAAACCATATCCACGAACTTTCTTTGGTTAGTTACATCAGCACCCGTTGATCTGTTTTTCATTTTAAATGGATCTTTGCCCTTGGGTGCTTTTGGAGTATCATGTTTTGGCCAGCTAGAAAATATTGGTTCAGGGTGGCGCCTGTGGCTCAACGGAGTAGGGCGTTGGCCCCATATGACAGAGGTGGTCAGCCCCAGCCAAAACTGCAAAAAAAAAAAAAAGAGAAGAATAAAGAAAAAATTATTGGTTCACTGAATTATGTAGCTTTCCCAAATGTGTACACATTTCATTACATATTATCCCAAATCCCGTTAACATCACCACTGATCTCATGAGAAGTCTGTAAATTTTGAAAGCTGACAGACTCACAGTGGTGGGTACAAGTTTTCCAAAATGTTAATTTTCACCTAAGCTTGAATTTTATCATTGCCAAAAGATCCTGTCACTTTCTTGTTTTGTTTTCTAATTTTATCTTTTATTACATGGATATCGACAGATTATCGTTGTACTCACTTATCAGGGACACTATAACATTGTAGTAATAATTTTCGGAACACAATGTGAAATGGTCACATCAAGCTCATCAGTATATCCGTGACCTCAGATACCGATACAGTATTTAACATTTTTTTGTGGCAAAAACATTTGAAATTCACTCTTAGCAATTTTGAAATGTGCAATAGTCTATTATTGATGACATTCACCGTGCTGTGCGATAGGAAAAATGAAAACCCCAAACATAGAGCAACACCTGTGGCTCAAAGGAGTAGAGGGTGCTGGCACCATATGCCGGAGGTGGCGGGTTTGAACCCAGCCCTGGCCAAAAAATGCAAAAAACAAACAAACAAAAAACCCCAAACATACTCCTCCTGTCTGACAGGGGTTTTGCACCACAGACCCCCCTCTCCCAGCCCTTGGCCCCCACTCCTGGTGGGTGCTGACCCGCTCGCTGCGCCTGTGAGTTCAGGTGTTTTAGATCCCACATCAGTGAGAACACGTGGCGTCCGTTTTTCTGTAACTTGACTTGCTTTACTTAGTGTAACATCCTCTAGTTTTGTCCATCTTGTTGCAAATGGCAAAATTGCTTCTTTTTAAAGGCAGTGCAGTGTCTGCTGTGTGGGTGAGCACATCTTCCTTGTCCAGCCATCTGTTGGTGGACATTGAGGCCGAGTCCATGTCCTGGCTATTGTGATCGGTGCTGCAGTGACCCTGGGGGGTTACACGGATTTCTAGCCTTTGGGGTCAGTACCCAGCAGTGGGGTTGTGGGTCTGCCTCACTGTGTTTTGAGAAAGCATCTGCCAAGCACCCCAGCTGGCAGGAGGTCAGTCTCCCTGGCTAGTTTAGCTGGAAACCTCGCTGCCCGGGTACATGTGGTGGGAAGCTGCACTCTGCGCCCAGCATGTGTTTCCCGCTTCCTCACCCCAGTCAGGGAGGGTCCATACAGCCAGCCACTTCATTGCTTCAGCAAAGACCTTCCTAGGGACGTGGCCTTTTCTTTGCTTTAGTTCTCAGCACGGTGGTGACTCCATCTGGATCTGAGCCATGACTTGCAATGTCACCCTGGAGCCTTGTCACCACTTATGCAAATGTCAACAGAGGGGAAAAGACAACTCCTTAATTATGCAACGGTTTAGACCTCATAGACTCCTGAGAGTTTCTGGGAGCTCAGAAATAGGCTCTGTACATGCTGGCTCCTGAGCAGGCCCCCGGGTCCTGCCCTGGGTTCCATGGGCTACACTTAGGGACGTAGTGCACTGTGGCCTGGACCTCACCCTGCCCTTTGCCTCCCTGTTTTCAGGGCCCATCTGTTGCTACATCAGTCAGCCTCACTTTTCTTGCTTCTGACACTGTGTGGTGCTCCCAGGGCATGTGTCCCCCAACCCTGGTGGCCTTCTGGTGTGAACATCTTCCCCAAGTCCTGAGTCTTTTGGGGCCTGTATTCCCTCTGAGCGAGTGGCTGCACACACATGCTCAGCTGAATAACCCCCTTGTTCATCATAGACAGGCCCCTGGTGCTCTGCCCTTTCACCTGAAAAACTGCCTCCCCCCCTCTCTCTGGAGTCCCCTCTATGAAGCCAGCCTGGACCCAGAGGCTGGCAGAGTTGCTTGTCATTCTCCCCTGCTGGAAGCATGAGGTCTGAGACTCAAGGGGCCTGGCCTGTGGAGGTCCCTGGGCTCAGGGTTGCTGAGACATCTGCTGTGGTGTGGAGCCAGGCGGGGCCGCAGCTGGGCTCCAGCTGGCTCAACCAGCTCGGTGGTGCTGGCAAGCTTGCCTGGGCCTGTGGTTTCTCTGGGCTGGCCTTAGCTCTGTGTTCTGTGCATCCGTGAAGACCAGAGGTGTGGAGCTGGGACAGGCAGGGAGGGCTGCAGGTGCTGGCGGCTCCTGCAAGTTCGCCCCCCACGGGATCCATCACCAAGGGTCCTTGCCCAGGGGCCTCCACACCTGTGCCTAGCCATGAGACCAGTAGGGTGGCAAGGATGCAGGTGTGGGAGGGAGGTTCAGGTGGTGGGCGGCCCACCTGGGCTAAGTAAGACCCCTCAGGGGCATCGAGGCACTGGGAGGTGGCTGGGGCAGGGCCCTGGGATGAGGAGGGGGCTGGGGCAGGAAGCCCTCTCACTTTCTGGGTCTGTTCTAGGGGCTTCAGGCAGCAGGCCAGCTGCGCCAGCTAGTGGTAGTTGTGGGAGGGGTCTCTGGGCCTCACTGTCTCTGTCCAGAGGCCATGAAATGGAAGTGTCCAACAAGTCCTCTGGGGCAGAAATAGGCTCTGTACATGCTGGCTCCTGAGCAGGCCCCCCAGGTCCTCCCTGCTTGGGAGAGCAGCCAGGGTGGGCGGGGAGCTTGTGGCTGCTGAGGGCCTCCTAGGTGGGAGCCTCTTCATCCTTTGGGCTTTCGAGGGCAGAGGGCTACTCACCACATGGAAGACGATGTCCTGCTTGGTGTGGACACCACACCCTGGGCAGTCAGCTGGGGCCTGGGCTGCGCTTCCTGCTTAAATGGAGCAGAGGTCAGGAGAACTCTCAGCTCTGCCTCCACTGCGGGCTGGCCTGGCCCTGCTGGGGTAAGGCAGTTAGTGTGCACTTGCCCCTGATGACTGCCTATTCCTAAGGTGTCTGAGCCCAAATCTGAGCAGAGGCTGGGCGTCTGAGACCGGTGTCCCTTCCTTTGCCTGGGGGCTGGGCTAGCTGGGGACAGGCCCACAGCATGACCCACTAAGGCTTCTGTGACCCACAGCCCTCCCCATGTGGCACCAACCCTGCTGCAGGACCCCAGATGCTCCTGACAGCTGGGAAGTGTAGGAACCAGCATGGCTGGAGGTGAGGGTGCCATAAGAGGCCGGCGGACTTGCAGGATGGGAACAGGTGGGCAGGGGCTCCTGTTTGTCCCATGAGGGGGCCGATGCCAACGGCTGACCTCATGGTCTTCTGCGGCCTCGCCTTGACTTGTGGCAGGCAACATGGCATTGTTTCCTAATTAGGTTCGTCTGTGCCAGCCCAGCTGGAGCCCCACGCCTGGCCCACACTTCGACAGACATGTTGGGGCATGGCGGTTGGGCTCCTGCTGCAGCAGGAAGCTGCAGTGACTGCGCAGAGCCCGGCAAGCGGGCGGGCTGGTGGCTGGAGCTGGCACAGGCCTCACAGCGGTGGGGCTGAGGGGCTGCCATGGTCCAGCTGCTCGGAGAACCTGGGCCGGGAGACACCATACCTGTGGGTGAGCCTGAAGTTGGGCAGAGTGGTGGGAGGCACTGGGGAGAGGGTGGGCACAGCCAGGCGTGCAAGGGGCCCCTGAGCTTGAGCGTCCGCTGTGAGTCCTGGGTGCCCTGGGGCCTGTGGGCTGCAGGTGCCCACTCCCTGTGATCTTCCGAGGCCCAGGACCCTGAGGGCACCTGGCCAGCCAATTCCAGGTCTACTGCTGATCTTGGAGGGGGGTGGGCCAGGCTGGAGGGCCTGGGACCTGCAGCATGCCAGGCTGAGGGAGGACAGATGACCAAGGGGCCCTCCCTCCCGGGGCAGTAGAGAGCATGAACCTTCCCTGTCAGGGCTGCCGGAGCCCAGGCCTCCCACCTCCCCGGGCTCCCCAGCTGTCTCTCCCTGCTACCTGGGCAGAGCATGACTCTGGGAGTCCAAGGGCACAAGCGTCTGATGTCCATCTGAGGGCCGGGCCCCAGCAGCTCTGTTCAGAACAGGCTAGAAGGGCTCTAGAGCCCAGGGGCTGAGGTTTCTCACTCTGCCCATTAATCTCTTTGTGGCCCCCAGAGAGGAGTTCAGAGGAGGGGCTGGGTATGAAGGAAGAGGTGGCTCAGAAGGCTCTGGAAGGAGAGAGCCTGGGCCAACAGCAAGGTGGGAAGGCAGGTCCAGGCAGAGGGCCCGAGCAGCAGTTGGTGGGCCGGGGCCTCTGGGCAGGAGTGAGGGGCTCCCTGAGGGAAGTGGCAGGGTCAGGTCTGGACCTGAGCCAGGCAGGGCTGCCCTGGCCTTGGGCCCTGGGAGAGCAAAGGGCCTCCATTTGCTGCCTGGCTGAAAGGCAAGTGGAACAGCCTGAGACTCCAGGCCCAGAACTGACATGTGGTGAGGCCACAGTGCTGGAGAAAAAGGAAAGGGACACTCACAGGTCTTGGGCCCCTCCTGTGTCCCTCAGTGAGGCCCAAAGGCTGGCAGATGCCTCCAGCACTCAGCACAGCAGAAGGGGCCGCTGGGTTCTGAGACAGCACATGAGCCCTGGCTTTGCCGGCTTTGCCGGCTTTGCTCCTGGGAGGCTGGCTGGTTTCTATAAGAGAATTCCTGCCTTGCTTTGGAATTTCATTGAGCAAAGGAAAAAGTCTTGGTACAGAGTAGTAATCAGAATGCTCTGCTGAGTAAGCCACTGTCACTGGCCCTCTGGCCTCACCTACTCCTCACACAGACTTGAGGTTTCTGGGCAGGTGGTGTGGACTGCCCTCCTGCAGCCCTTTGGTCCTTCCCACCTGACTCCCTACACTGGGCTCCAGGGCCTCCTGCCCCACCGACACCCCACCCTGGGGTCTATTTGTTTATAAGGTCCTGTGAGCGGAGGTGTAACACAGCCCAGCCAGCAGGGGTCACATTGTCCACGCTGCATCTTGGCCCTGCACCTGGATGCTGCACAGACCTCATCCGCTGACACCCTCTGCCCTCCTGCTCTCTCCAGGTGTGTGATGAATGACAGGCTCAGACCACCGAGGACCTTGGAAGCAGAGGGCTTCAGCGTGGGCTCCCCCTGCCTCCTATGCATGGCTGGCCCCAGCTGGTGATCCAGGCCAGGCCTACCCTTCACTGTTGCCACCCTCACAAGAGCCCTCCATCCCTCCACGATGGCACCCCCACCAGCGGGCCTGGTCCCTGGCCCTGCTCTTCTACCTGAGAACTCAGGGCCCAGTCTGGACAGCAAGTGGCTTTTCCTGAGTGCCAACATTCTGCCTGTGGGTGAGTGAGGTATCAGAGCCTGGCTGCCCACGTGAGATGCAGGGTTCAGATGTGGCTTAGGGGTCAGTTCAGTGACCATGTTGTTCCCTGGGGAGAGCAAGGCTCTTTGGGGGCAGATCTGAGAGCACCTAATGTACACTGTGTCCCTTCTTGTGGGCAGATTCTGTCGAAATATACAGGCAGCCTGGGAGGGGCTCTCCCTGGGGTTAGGGCTCCCTGCCTGTGCACTGTGGGGCCCCAGGGGCAGGGTGAGGCTCCCTGCTTTCTTCTCACCTGGCACTGGGCCTGGTGCTGGGCAGGGGTCTCCCACCTGGGGAGCGTCTGGGGTCTGGTGCAGGAGGCCCTGGGGAGCTGGCTCGGTCCTCCCACTCCTGAGCTGCTCTAGGAGCTGTGGGCCCACCCTTGCCTGTGTGGACGTGTGGACCTGTGTCCCTGTGTGTGGGCACCTGTGCCTATGTGTGCACCAGTGCCTGTGTGTGCGAACCTGTGTTTGTGCGCCTGTGCCTGTGTGTGTGTCCATGCCTGGGTATGTGTGTGCAATTGGGCCTCTGTGTGTGTTGACCTGTGCATGTATGTGAGAACCTATCTGTGTGTGCGCGTGCACCTGTGCCTGTGTATGTGTGTGCACGCGTTTGCTTGTGCATTTGTGTGCCTGTGTATGTGTGTGTGCCCGTGTGTACCTGTGGCTTTGTGTGCACATCTATGCAGGTGTACATGTGCCCGAGTGCACACAAGCACCTGCTGCTTCTGTTCCTCCCAGGCTCCCTTGCTACTGTCTGTGGCTGCCCCATATGGCTGAAGGTGGTAGTGAGTGTGTCAGTGAGTGTGCCCATGCCTGCCTGTGCACATGTGCCTGGGTGTGTGTGCAGATGCTCACACCCATGCACTCCTATGCCCCACAGAGGCGGCCCTGGCTTATTAAGCCCACATTCCCCAGATGTGCCTAGACAAGTCCCCCAGCCTGGGCGCAGGAGTCTGTCTGCTCGTGGTGCACAGCCTCCTACATGCTTGGGGCCCTGGTGTTCAGTGCTGTCTGGGATGGACATCAGGGACAGAGGAGGCCAGATGGGCATGAGAGCAAGGCATGTTTCCTCATCCAGGGACCTGGAGTCCTGAGAGCCCCTGATGCTGGTGGCCGGCAGTCCTGGGTACAGGCATGCAAATGGGCATTGGGGAGATGATGCCCAGGAATGGGGCACCTGCTGTGGCCCCTCCTGGGCTGTCCCTGTCCCTATCTGGTTAGCTGATGCTGCACCAGGCAGGCTCTGTGCAGGATGTGGGGTTGAAGATGGGCGTGGGGGTTTGCATCCGGCCCTGAGGTCTTCCCAAAAGACTCCCTGAGGCAGCCTCCTTGAACAACATGAAGTTGCCTAGGCAAGCGGGCCTGCGAGCTGCTTAGTTGCCTCCTAGAGGCTCTGGGGCAGAGTAGCTGCTACAGGGTGTCTCCCTGGTGCTGGAGCCGCCTTCTTGGTTCAGACTGAAGCATGTCCTATTCCTTGAGCTGGTGCCTGTCCCAGCTGATGCCAGCTAGACTCCTGTGGGGAGTTGACAAGGTACCCCAGGTGGTGTGGGCCTCTGTGCTGCCCTAGGATGGGTTTGGCCTGGCCTGTTGGGTTTTGGGGTTTCAGGGTCCTGGGCTGGACACTGGACAGAGCCCACCCACACTTGCCCGGCACGGGCCCTCTGCTGCCTTCTTTGGGACCCATGGCTGCAGCTGCCCATGACAGGGCCAGGGCCTATTCTTCAGAAGAGACCAGGGGTGAAGCCCCACTGCTGGGGCTGGAGCCTGAGACTGCAGCAGGGGGAGTGGTAGGGTAGGTCAGTTCTGGAGCATGAGTGTGTGGGTGAGGAGGATAGCTTCCCAGTTGGGACTGGAGTGGACGGTGTGGGACCCAGGCCCAGGATGGGGGCAGCCGATAGCACTGGGGTACCCTCTGGACCCTCTGCAATTCCCTTAGCTGGCAGTGTCCTACACCCATGCGGTTTGTCTTGCCCTATTTGTCACGAATACATGGTAATGGTGTTTCATCTGGGCAGCACAGTCCTGTCTGGCAGGCCAGAGGATGGGGAGAATGCCAGTGACCTGCTGGGCATGTGGGCTGAGCCACACAGTTGATGGCTTTGGGTGTGCTCCTGGACCCATGCCTTACAGCCTCCGTGTTCCTGCCTGGCCCTGACAGCACACACAGCAGGCTCTGTGCACAGCCTGCTTCTGGGTCCCAGGTGCCTGAGGTGAAGGACTGGAGCCAGGATGTACAGGCCAGGGCTAGACAGATGAGGTGGGAGGCGCCCTGCCATCTGGGGCAGCTGTCACAGGGTGGTCTGGCTTCCCCAGAGAGACACCTGCAGGGTGTTCCTGTCGTCAGGTGGGGCCTGTGGCAGCTGCTCCCTGCTCTTTCTAGGGCTCCATCAACTGCCTGCTTCCTCCTCCCAAAGCACAAATGGGGATGGGGTGGGAGGGCTCAGGGAACCTGGCCTGGCTGTTACTGCTGCCCTGTGGCTGTATCCCTACCACTGAGGGGGCCGTGTTTCCCTCTGGGAAGAGCTGGTTGTGTTGTGAGTCTGCAGTGCAGCCGGGACTCCAGAGCACTCAGAGCCTGCCCCTCAATATTGAGTTGGTGATGCTAAGGGGACGCTTCCACTGTGGCAGCTCCTATGCTCAGAGTTAGTCCGGGCATCCTAACTTGGGCACCTGGGCCTGGGTTCTCCTTCATTTGTGGAGAGGCCTAGCTGACATAGGAGGACCAGCAAGTGGGCAGGTTGTAGCTGGGGAGGTGGGATGTGGGTATATGTGGCTTCCAGTGCTGGGCCCGACTGGCCAAGGGAGCAGAGGCAGGAAGTTCTTACAGCACAGGTGCACCTGGGGGTGCTGGTTGCCTGGTCTCTGAGGTCTGGTGGGTCCTCCCTGATGCCTCTGGATGGATGGACCAGCAGCCTGGTGGGGGCTGCTGAGGCACAGCCAGGCTTGAGACCAGGCCTCCTTGGGGATGAGGCTCTGGCGCTGAGGGCCCAAGATGACTGGACAAGTGTCTGTGTGTCCTTGTTAAGTTGGGGCTCAATGCTCAGCCACTGTACCGTGAGGCTGGGGGTGGGGGAACAGAGAGTGTCCCCATGGGGATTTCAACTTCAAAGGATGCTCAGATCTGCGCTTCCCTGGGACTTCTCTTGTATGTTTTCTTTTTCTGACTGTGCAAGTGGGACTCAGAGGAGATGCTTTGGAAAATACAAGAAAATATGAGGGAAATTGAGACCCTGCATCCCTGCCGGCCCTCTTCTGAGCATTTCACGCACAGGTGTCTGCTGTGCCACTACCCGGTCCTCCCCAGCAGACCTGGGCCTCTGTCACCCCCTGGATGACCCAACCCTGGGCTCTGGTCACTGTTCATCTTGGAATTTTCTTCTGGCCCCTGAAGTTGAATGGCTGCCTCATGCTCCAGCAGATGTGGCCCCAGGCGACTTCCAGACACTGCTATTAGGACTGGTGCTGCAGGGAGCCTCTTGCACATGCATCTCGCATGTGAGTCTGCACCCTTGCTTGTTTCCTTGGAGGCCTCGGGTCTCTCTGACCATGAGCAGCAGCATTTGATGTGCACTGAGCTCTTTGAAGCTCCCTCTCTCAGCTTCTTGCTGAGCAGCAGAGGAGGTGTCTGGCTGAGCAGGTGCCGCTGGGCGCTGGGGGGGCTGGCCCAGGAGCCTGTGCAGGGCTCAGAGGCTTTTCTAGAAGGAGATGGGATACATGGACTCTCCTGGAGTGCCATCTACCACTGGGGAAAGAGGCCTGGCTTCTTGCACAATGGCGTTTGGGGCACCCAGGGGGCTCTGCAGGGTGGTGTTCCCTTATCCATGTTCAGAATGCAGCCTGGTGCTGGGAAACAGCCAAACTGAGTAGACAAAGTGGGTGTCTCCCAGTCTACATGTTAGAGCCTAGTAGCTGGCCTCTGGTGCTCACTCCCGGCCTGTTGATTCTTGTTTGAGAAACAGTTCTAATCAGCAACCTATTGGGTCAGTCAGCCTCGGTCTCACTGGCCAGCATGACACTGTCCTGCACAAGTGTGGCCAGGACCTTTCCTCTGGGAAACCAGCTCCCCCCCAAGGCTGCCTTGCTTCCAGGGGGGTGGGAGGTTGTGCTACAGGTTTTTCTTCCCACTCTGGGACCAAGTGGCTACACCCAAGTGCTTTGCGTGGTAACTGTGACCCCTGCTGAAATGAGTCCCCAGGCAGATTGTGTAGGATCAGCTGTGAATTGTTATGTCCTCGGGCATCTATGTTGTGCCTGGGCCACAAGGGAGACCCATAGCTTGTGTCTCGGGGGAGGTTTCTTCTGAGAAATCCATGGCCATGAGCCTCAGGACTCTAGAGCTGTGCAGAGAACTGAGATGCAGGACCTGGCTCTGCTGGCAGATGGACAGGGGCCAAGCTGGATCTGGCCACCCTGCCTGGCCTGCAGGGAAGTGGGCAGCCAAGGGGCCTGCTAAGAAGGAAGGGATACACCACACAGGGCAAAGGATTGCATCTAGGAGCTGTTGGGAGGCCATCTGGGACAGTGGATAGGCTGAAGGTTGGCTGGGGTCTGGCTGTTGCCCCTACAGGTAGAGACCTGGGCTAGGGAGAGGCCAGGGGAACAGAGGGACTGGGCTGACCGGTGCTGGGTACTTGGTGGCAGAGGGAGCCAGCTGGGGCAGCCTGAGCTCAACAGAGGCTGCTTCGGGCTCCCTGAGGCTGGATGGATATGCTAGTGATGGGGACAGGGGGTAGGATGTGCTCTACAGGGATTGGGGAGGGGCCTGGGCTGAGACAGGGTCCCCCAGGGAGGACAGTGCTGGGGCCTGAGGTCAAAATGGCACACTCTCAGTCCACTGCACACCTAGCCCCAGATGTGAGAGGAGACTGGGTTTTCAGAGGTCTCTGAGGCTGCTGAGTAAGTGCAGGCGGCAGAGATGATGGGCCGTTTGGGGGATGGAGGCCTGGTACGGCCCCAGTCCTAGTGTGCTCAGCCAGGAAACAGCTGTTCTGCTCCGCGTGGGGTTTAATTTGCTGCCTGGGACTTGGGCTCTTCTGGCCCAAGGAAGAGCCCAAGGGTGCCCTGCCCTTTTCCTTCTGGCCAGGAAAAGGGCAGGCACCTCCTCCCTTTCCCTCCTGAGGCAGGAGTAATTCCCAGGGCTGAGCAGTTGCCTGCAGCTCTGTCTCTGGGAAGGACTAGAGAGGCAGACAGGGTGGCTGTGCAGGCCCAGCTGGCAGGGATGGACTGAGGGCTGGGCCATTCTCATCTCCTTTCACCCTTGGTCACTAAGCAGGTGACCGGCTGCCTCCTGGGCGCAGCATCTCCTGGTCCCAGGAAGGGCATAGGGCTGGCCTTCCTGGGCTGGGGCGGGCAACTGCAGAGAAGGGAGGGTTTGGGTGGTGTGGCCTGTCAATTAACTGTCCAAGAGGCCAGCCCCTGAGAAGGGTTGTCCTGGGCCCTCATCAGGTATCATGGTAAGCTGTGGGTGGTAGACAGGGTGCACAGGGTGGGGAGTGAGCAAGGGGGTTGCGAGGTCCTGCTCAGGCCCCGCTGTAGGCTCCCCTCCCAGGAGCCTCCCAGAGTTCAGAGCCCCAAGCCCAGACTTGGCCAGTGGAACCTCTCGCCTTCCTGTTGAGCAAAACAGCCCCTGTGGGCCTTCTATACAGTTGGTGCTCAGTGTGTGCTAGCACAGGGCTCTCAGGGCTGGGCCCAAAAGGCAGAGGAGAGAGGAGCAATCCCAGACCTGGCCCCTGGGTCAAGGGAGGCCTTGGGGTCTGCTTGCTTTCCAGCAGCTGTCAGGGGCACCTGGGGAGCTAGGGGCAGGAGGTTCCGCCCTGCTCTGGCAGTGGCCAGGTAGCAGGCCTCCCATCATAGGCTACCACCTTCCCTCCCTGCCCCACGGGTGCCCCCAAGCTCTAGGCCTGGTGCATGGGAAACCAGAGCCTTCGAGGCCTGAGAACCGACCTCGCACGTCATCTTGAGTTCTGATTGAGAACAAGATGTCTTAAGACCAGATGCCGATGAAAAATAAAAACACATTTTCTAAATTTAGCCAGTTGAGAATTGCACATTTGCCCAATTAGACCATCGATCTGGTGTGTGTGCACGTGCTCTCCTGGCACCAGCCCAGCTGTGTTTCTCAGGCTTCCCTCACGTGTCCCTGGGGGCTATCTGTCCTCAGTGGTGACCTGGGGCTACAGAAAGATCTCTGAGCCCAGATCTTGCCCTGAACCATTTGTTTCACCTGGGGCTGGGCACTGTCACCTGCTGCGAACAGTCTCAGGATATGTGGGGCCACTGGTCTGAGGCTGGCTGGATCCCTGTCCACAGAGGAGATATTCTGGCTGGCCGGTATGTTTGGGCAGTGAGCGCATACCTCATGATCGGATGGGAAGGGTAGTGTCATATCCTGAGACATCGTGCTGGGCAAGGCAACCAGGGAAGGCTTCCTGGAGGAGGTGCCTTGCTCTAGACCTTAGAAACCAGGCAGGAGGTGGAGAGGGCTCGTGAAGAAGTTAGGCTGGCAGGGCATTGGTGAGAGAGGGGCAAACAGCAGAGAAGGAGCCAGCAGGGTCAATTCCTGGGGCCCTGTGGGTGCCAGGCCCAGGGGTCCAGTGTAGCCCATACTTTAGCAGCAGGGGTGGGGCCTAATGGGCAGATGCCCAGAGGTCATTTGGGGCTGAGGGTACAGCCCAGATGGGGTTTTAATTAAAAGACCTGCTAGGGAGAACTGTGGGGGAAGACTGGCTGCATGCCTGGGATATGGAGACTCTCAAGTTGGGGGCAGTGGCAGGCAGGGGAGGGCTGTTTGTCCTGCCTGTGGGAATTGCCCTCTAGGGCACCTGAGCATTAAGGTGGGTGTCTCCACATTCCCCCCTACCCACGTGCAAGTGACCTCCCCCGGTGGCCCTGAGCCCATCCAGCCTAGAGACCCTGCCCTCTGGTTGGGGATTCTGGAGCCTCTGGCTCAAAATGGAGGTTGCTGTCCTTGTTTCCAATTTGCATTTCAGTTTGTCTTTGTGCTTCAGGAAGCCCAGGTTTCTCTGTCTCCTCCGTGCTCTTGGTTTCTGTCTTTCTCCACCCGGCTCTCAGCCACATCCTCCCCAGGAACAGGAGGCTGTGGATCTTTCTCCTGGGGCTTCCTCTGAGGAACATGAGCTTGACAAGCTGTAGGCATCTGGCTGTCCATGGGCAGTCCTGCTGCCAGGACCTGGCATCTCAGACCTAGGGAGAGGAGCCATCTGGGAAAAGTGTGCGGTGTGCATGGTTTAAGGGGTGCTGCCCACTCGACATACCCTGGAGGCTGAGGGGCTGGGCCACCCTACCCTGCTTGTACCTAGCCCCCGGGGTCTCTAAGCCAGGCAATGATAGGAGCAGGTGCTTGGGGCTATCACTCAGTGAAAAGCCCTTGGAGGGGCTGGGAGATGGCAACAGAAGGAAGCCCCCACTGTCAGCGGCTGCTGGCCAGGCCCCACCATACGGTCTTAGAAGCCAAGAAGTATCACGCTGCAGGTGTGACTATGGAATGCTTCTTGGCATGCAGGCAGGAACCCCACCCTGGCCTGTGCTTGGCTTCTGCCAACTCGTGGGAGTGTGCTGGGAGCACCTGGTTGTGGGGACATCTCAGGTGGGCAGGAGGCTTGGGCTCATTGGTTCTCAGGGCACACACCCCTCTCTGTCCACCTTGTGTGTTTTGAGCATCTGTTGGCATTTCCCGCCCTCCCTAATGGGTGTCCTCTCCCACTCACTTTGGGGTTCTGGGTTTGTTGATGTTGTCTAGGTTGGGGTGGGGGAGGAAGGAGAGGAGTGGGCAGCTCTGCCCCAGGCTGATCCTTAGGACCCTGGTGTGGGAGCAGGCAGAAAAGCTGCTGGGACAGCATTCTAGGAGAGGATGCCAGGGTGGCATCTAGGGGTCTTGTGTGCCCCTCCAGAGGCTGAGGGGAGGAGGGACATAGTCTACCCTGCACGGGGAAGTGCAGAGTTGCCCCCCCTCACCCAAAGCTGCCCACGTCATATAGGGGAGGTGTTTTCTTGACTGTCTCCCCCGACCTGCAGCCCCCGCTGAGGAAGCCAAAGCTCTGACAACCTCTGGTGATAGCAGTGACAGTCTTTAGTGCAGGCTGGCAGTGGTGGTGGGAATGCCGTTGCTACTCTGAGCGGAGGCTGCTGTGCACCCCAGCACAGAGCTCCCAGCAGTGTGTGAAGACTGAGCTGGGGTTGCTCAGAGCTCCTGGAAAGCAGAAAGCCTTGGGTGCTCAGTGGGCTCTTCAGGTGCCAAGATGCATTCTCTGGGGGTCAGCTTTGTGCCAAAGGAATCCTGACCATGCCCTTGAGTCTATTGCACAGCCAAGAAATCTGCTGTCTGGTTTGAAGAAAGCCAGAAATCTCTGGCTGCAGCAATCTGGAAGGAATCATGGAAGCCAACAGGTCTATATCTGGGGAAACTGAGGCCTGGAGGGGGAGGGGGAGGCTCCTTGATAGTTGGTGGAGATGTGAGTCTGAGCTGTCTTCCGTTCAGTCACTAGACCAGAGCTGGACAGTGGACAGGGTCTGCCTTGGAGCAGATGGAGTTGTTGGCAGTATTTGTCTGAAGCCTCCCATGCAGCCCCGGCCTCCTCCCTGCAGCTGCGCCCATCCTGGTGCTCACTTTGGGCCCTGTCCAGACTCAGCTTTTCTTTCCCCAAGGGCAAAGCTGATGAGCCCAGGGCACACATCTCTTGAGTGGGCCTGGTGAAGACCCCCCTCCCATCCTGAACAGCCCATGTCAGACCCCAAAGGGTGGAGTCCAGGCACACAGAACCTGCATGGTGTGGGTGGACCAGGCTGCCCTAAGGTGAATACTGTGATTTGGTAGTGACCTTGCTTGGAGACCTGGGGGCTCAGAGTGCAGAAGCTTTCCCTGCACAAGGGCCTGCCAGGTGGGCTGTTCAGAAAGTGCTACCTTTTGGCCCTGTGGCCAAGGCAGGCCCTGCAGCAAACTGGGGCCTCCTGTATGGCTGCCTGTGGCAGACCAGGCATGAAGCCAGGGCCAGCAGAGAAGCCTAGCACAGCAGGGAGTGCCCACAAAGGGTCCTCAGCATCTAGGGCCCTTCTCCAGGGCTACTTGTGACCAGGTAGTGGAAGAGGCCGTGAGGTTACTGACCAGTGGGGGATGGGCAGGGTTGGGTGGGGAGAGATGGGCCAGCCCTGCATTTTCAGTGTCCACCTGCTCCTCAGGGCACAGCCCCAGCCCCTCTTGATGTGAGCTAAGGGGGAGGGGACCTTCAGCTCTGTGGGGCTGGGTTCTCACTCCTCCCCCACCAGTTCCAGGCACTTCTGCAGGTGCCCCTTCACATCTTAGCCCGGAGAGGGGTGGCTCAGGCCCCTCTCCACACAGCAGGGCAGTGGGGATGGGAAAGGGGGTCAGTGGCTCTGTCTTGGCTGCAGGGACAAGCGCCTAGCCTGTAGCCTGGAATTGGGTTGCGGCCCCGCCCCATTCCTGTCCTTCCAGCGGCCACTGAGTGGAGGGTTGCGGTTAGGGAGTGGGGAGTTGGGGGTGGCGGAGAAGTGGGCCGCTAGGCCACCCAGCATCTTTGCGGAGAAAGTACTTTGGCTGTGGAAGGCGCGGGGCAGCCAGTGTCCCCGCAAGAGCCCCGCGTCCCCGCCCCCGCCCCAGGCAGTGCTTGCCTGGTGTCGCCCGCTCTGTGCCCCCTCGGTGCTGCGGCGCAGCCCGCGCCCCCGGCCCCTCCTGGCGCGGGCGGACAGGGGGTGTGGTGCGGGCGGCACGAGTGAGAGCGCGCTCCCCGCGCGGCGCCTCCACGGGGCGCAGTGTCACCGCGCCCGAGCCAGCCGCGCGCACAACCGCCCGCGCCGGCGGGAAGATGCGGCCGGAGCCCGAGCCCCAGCCCGAGCCCCGGCCGGGCCGCTGACTGCGCCCCCCGGCCTGGCCGCCCCCGCCCCTGCCGCCGCCGCAGCCGCCGCCGCTGCGGAGACAATGGACGCGGGAGCCGCCCCGGAGAAGCACAGTAGGTGCCGCCCCTGTGGCTGTGCCACGGGGCCGCGGTCGGTAGACGCGGGGGGCGCCGCTGCCCCTGGCCGGGTCGGGGTCGCGCCCTGGGAGGGGTGCTCGCTGTTCCCCCCGGGGAGCTGTGTCTGGGGTCCTGGGCCGAAGGGCTGGGGTAGGGGGCGGGACAGGAGAGGGTCCCGGGCTGCCTCGTGTGCAAGTGAGCGATCTGGGGGCCAGCCCTCTGCAAACTTTCCACGATGTCACACTGGTGCAGTGATCTGGGCTGAGATGACCCCTGTGGAGTCCAAGCTGGGGACACTCCTGTGCCCTGCTGGGTGGTTCCGCAGAGGCACCGCCATGTGGGTGTGACTGAGGTGCTGGGTGGACCTGCCGGTCTGCCTGGGCTACAGGTCCGCACCTGGCCTTGGGCAGGCTCTCAGCACTCAGGTCAGGGTGCAGTGGGCAGTGCTGAGGCAGCTGGGAGCCAGGGGAGGCCCTGGGCAGCCCTCTCAGGCTGTGTGTAGGGAGGTGAGAGCGGTGGCTGCAGAAGGGCACCTCCTGGGGCTGTGGGCAGAGTTATGAGGTGTCCTGTAGGGAAGGAGGCACTCCTGAAGTTGGCCCCTGCCTTTTCTCTCCTCCCCCACTCGGTGGCGGGAGGCAGACAGGGTGACTCCTGACTCCCCACTCCTTTCTCCCATGACCTTGTCCCCAGCTTGTGTCCCCTTGGTGCCTTAGCACCTTCATCTATCTCACGGTGATGTTTAGCTCTCCCAGGGCCTGGGCTGCAGTCTGGGGTAGTCCACAGTGTCCCGCCAGGGTCCTCTGAGCCCAGAGGCTTGGCTAGAGAGCTGTAGCTACAGAGGGGAGTTCAGGCACGATGGGACTGGGGGCCTGGGTCAGAGGTCATGGTCACTGTGCTACTCCTGCCAGGCAGAAGCCAGCCTCCACCACCCCCAGGACTCTGGGCTAATGGAATAAACTGGCTCTAAATTGGCCTATCATGTTCCCTTTGTACTCAGGCCACAGCCACAACCTCTGCAAGGCCTTACGGGAGGGTCCAGGTTCCAAAAAGCAAGCAGGAGGCTGGTGTGCGGTGAGCAAGTATGTGTTCTTTCTCCAGGGCTGACTGTTTGGGACCCTGCCCTCAGTGGTGAGAGGGCTGACCATGCTGTCATCTGGAACCCAGTGCTGGGAGAGTGTGGAGTGAGGGACTGGCAACTGCCTGGGCGTGTCCCATAGGAGCCTGGGGCAGTGAGAGGAAAGGCTGGAGTGGGCCTGGGCAGTGGCTGGGGATGGTGGGAGCATCTGTTTGGGGCTTGGAGCTTGGTCTGGTGGCCTTGGTGTCCTGCATACCTGTTACTCAGTCAGCATGGGCCTATTATCCAGCTATCAACAGAGCTGGCTATGGTTGGGGAGAACCTGGGGGTCACGGGGAAGGAGGGGTGTCCAGAGTGTGGGGGGAAGATTGGCAATAGTCCCTCCTGTGAGTGACCAGGCAGGGACCACCCTAGCTGGTGCTGGGACCCAGTCTGCAGGGTTTTGGGGGGGGGGAGCCAGAGGAGCTTGTGGGTGGAAGAGACCTACTGCAGGCCCCATGCGGGGCCATGGGGGCTAAGTGGCCCCAGATCCCAGAGGCCCTCACTCCCCACTGCTGAGAGTTCAGGTTACATAATCCCACACCCCACATGCCGTTGCCGTGAGCGGCAGCAGCCAGGTTTGACAATATGAGTTGTAATTGGATTTTAATTTTTAATGTCTGCAATACGCGAAGAACTATGGGCCAATTTGTATATCTTCTGTTACTCTGCGCCTGATAGGGCTACTTCATTAGCTGCTAACTGTCCTCCAGAGGGAGGGAGCCCGGCCCAGGGCCACGTGCCAGAAGTCCAAAGGCCGCCTGCCACCCGCTCTCATGGAGGGGCTTACGAGGGGGGTGGGCTGGGGACCTAGCCCAGGGCCTCTTCTGTTGCCTGGCCAGCCTTCCTGTTCCTGTCTTGCTTCCATGTCCACTGCAGTCCCAACCTGGGTGTGGTGGGGTCCTTGCTGCCCTCAGCTGCCAGGCAGGGGTGGCTATATCATGACCCAGGCACCAGCTGCCCACTGAGAGTTCAGCTTCCATACAGCAAGCTGTTCTTGGGCCATCACAGGCCTAGCAGGGACTCTTGACCTAAGGACCACTGGGGAAAGGTGGACTGGGATCTTCTGAGGTCTCACCTGCTACTCATTACTGACCCTGTGAATGGGGAGCAGGGGCAGGAGGATTCCCCAGCAGGGCCTCCCAGGTGCCGGGTGAGTGGCCTTGCCCCCAGGGCACCCCTCTGGCCCCAGGCAGACCCATCCTTAGCAGAAGCAAGACCCAGAAGTCCAGGGGTCCTGCTCTGCACCCACCTGCAGGGGTCCCAAGAGGCATGGCAGCTCCATCTCCGACCGCCCTCCAGATTATTCTTAGGTCTGTTGTGTAACAGGCATTCGAGGCAGAGGAGGAAGGGCTCCTGGAGACGTCTCCAGCGGCAGCAGCTAGCCAGCCGGGAGCACAGCTTTTGTCCTTCCTGCCCACCCAGCACAAAGGGACAAAGGAGGCCGCCTCAGCCGCCCAGCCTGGTCAAGAACTGGTGGTCCCGGGCTGTGGAGATGGGACAGGGTCAGCAGTAGTCCCCAGGGTCCAAGGTGCCCAGAGGCTAAGTCTAGGTTGGGGCTCCTTCTGCCTCCTGTCCTGCAGCCGTGTGTGATCTCACACGAGTCTGTGTGCACTCGCCTGCCCTCTGCTTGGAAGCCAGGCCCAGGGCAGCAGGGGCCTGAGGTGGTGGGTGACCTGGTGCCCACCCAGCCTCAAAACCTCCCTGGGACTCTACTCCTTGCCTTCCCTTCTGTCCGTTCTGTGCTCCCAGCAGCCTTTGGGGTGTCGATTCCGGGGTCTCCACCCCCACAATAGGAGCGGGCTTCTCACACCTGCTTTCTGAGCTTCTAGCACACGTCAGACCTCCTTGGGCAGAGTCGGGGTTGATGGCAACAGGTGGGACCTGGGGCTAGGAGGCCCTGAGGGACGGAGGGTCCTTGGGAAGGCTGCAGGGCTGGGAGGTTGTGGCTGGGCCGTCACTCAGCCCAGAGTCCGTGTGGGGAAGGCCCGCAGTGCATAATCCACCTGTGCCCCCCAGGATCACCCTCCTGGTCTCCTTCCCCTGGCTGGATGTGCGTGCTTATCTAGCTCTGCATATACCTGGCACATGTGTTTGCACACTCCCAAGACAGAGGTGAACTGGCTAGCCTTCTCAGGGCTCCTATTTCCCCCTGAGACTGCTGTGCTCAGAGGGAACCCCTTCTCCTGGCCAATAGGCTGGCATGTGCGTGTGGGGAGCAGTGAGGGACAGGAGAGATGCCAGAGATGGCCCAGGGCCTGCAGTTCTGGGGAGGAGCAGCTGACCTGGGGCTCTAGACCCATTGTCGTGACTGAGCCACTGACCCTGGAGGGACGGGCAGGCAGGAAGTCTGGGAGTGTAGGGCCAAGTTGCTGAAAAGCTCTTGTGCTGGGTCCCTCAGGAGGGCCCAGGGAACTCCACCTCCAGTACCTCTGGCCTTGTCCCCTCCCCTGACAGCCCAGCCTGGACCAGGGTGGGGTGTCATTGACAGCTCTGGTCTGGCTCTCTGGGCTGGCACTGTCACTCAGGATAGTCACTGCATGTGGCCAAGTGGACTGTTCAGCCAACCTGCAGGCCTGAGGTGTGCAGAGGTGCCTGGGTGTGCGTGTACTGTGTGGCTAGGCCACCTGCCACCAGGGCGTCCCTCCCTCCCACTCTGGGAATTTCGCAGACTGACAGCATCATTTGAAGGGAGCAGGAGGCCTGGCGCTGTGGCTGCTGTGGTCCTTGTTCCTTGGGGGTGGTCTCCTGGGCAGCTGGACAGGGCAGAGGCACCCTCACCTAACTAGGTAGCTCAGATGCCAGGTGCTCAGGTGACCAGTCATCCAGCACAGCCTAGGTGGGAAGAAACGACCACACACTGGGGTTCAAAACATCAGATGTTTGTTCTCCCCCAGCTGGAAGGCAGGGCCTGAGTCCAAGGTATGAGCAGGGCTGCAAGATGCTCCTCCTTCCTGCCCCCAGGCTTCTGGGCACTCCAGGTGCTGCTTGAGTTGTACTATGTCACCGATTCTGCCTGCCTTCCCACAGCCTCCTCTCTGCTCCTTGTCTGTCTGAAATCTGTCTCTGATAAGGACACTTGTCACTAGATTTAGGGCTCACCTGGGTAAGCCGGGATGGTCTCTTCATCTCAAGAGCCTTACCTGAATTACATCTACAAAGATCCTTTTTCCAAATAAGGCCATAGTTGCAGACTCCGGGATGTGGACATATCTTTTTTTGGAGGGGGTCACTATTCAGCCCCATGCGAGGTCACATGGCCTCCCAAACATGGTGATCAGAGGCAGGGGCCGGCATAGGGCCAGCTGATGGTGTGCACAGAGCCAGCCTCCCCGGTTCCACTGTCACAATCTGTCTGTGGGCAGGGCACTGGCTCCAGAGGCCACTGCAGGGGTCAGGGAGGGCTGTGGTCTTGGGCCCTGAAAACGTCCTAGGCCCCTGGTGGTGGTTCTGATGAGTTTGCAGAGTCCCGTGCACCATGGAGGGAGGAAATGCAGGCTGAGCTCCCTGCAGATCTAAACAACTCACACCTGGCAGGAATGGAATAAGGTGAGGTGAACAGTGGAGGTTGGTGTATGGTAGGGAGGGGTCTCTGCTCCAGGCTGGACAGTGGTTCTTTTTTTTTTTTTTTTTTTCCTAGTTTTTGGCTGGGGCTGGAACCTGCCACCTCTGGTATATGGGGCCAGCACCCTACTCCTTTGAGCCACAGGCGCCACCTGGATACAGTGGTTCTTGAGGGCGCTGCCCAAGATGGGCTCAGCAGGTGGCCTTGGGTAGCAGACTCAGCCTTGGTGTCTTTGCCTGTAAACTGAGCCAGTAGTGATGTGCTGTGGAAAGAGGTGCAGGCTGTCTGAAGCTCTGGCCCTGCTCTGGGCCACCTCTACTCCCTGACCCTCCTCAGATCTTGGCCATTCTCTGAAGAGCTGATAGCCTTCACACAGCCAAGTGCCTTTGACACCTGGGCTGAGGCTACAGTGGCCTTGTTTCCCTGAGCTCAGCCCTTGGAGTCCTCCATCTCTTGGGAAGTGGGTAAGTGAGGCCACTTCTCCGCATAGAGTGTCTCCCTGGCTCCCCTGGAGTCTCCTGAGTCATGTGGGGGAGCCCACAGCACCTGTCCAGCCAGGCCCTGCCCTCTCACAGGCTCGTCCTGGGCCAGGTCAGCCCGGGCAGGTGTGACTGGAAGGCAGCTGAGATGGAGGAGGAGGAGCTCCCTCCTTTAAGGATGTCTGGTCTGTATTTGCAAAGTGGTTGTGATTCTCATGAGATGTCCTGGGTGCTGAGTCGCTCCCTTCGATGGTGGCCAGAGCAGGGTGCTGGACTCCTGGGTGCCTTACTAGCTGGTCAAGAAATGCCCACGTTTTCCCAGAGCCTCTGATGGCCTCGGCAGAGGAGAAGCACTTGGGCTTCATGAACATAAAAGGGCCTGTTAGCAAGTGTCTCCCCCACTCCCTGGGCCCACCCAGTGCTACTGGCCGCTCTTGGACCCCTTGGGCCAGGCTTGTTGAAGGCCAAGCATGGGCATGAGCCCCTAGCCTGGGATCACATTCCTACTCTCCCATCGGTTCCTGGGCTGTGGTTTTTTGGGCCATATTCTGGTCCCTCTGGGTCTCAGTTTCCTTATCTTTGAAGAGGGGATGGTGATGGTCGTGAGAGTGAACAGATTACTTGTAGAGTAGGTGAGGAACGGGCTCGTGGTGAGGGGAAGTCAGTCCCTGGCAGATGGCTTTGGCTCCTACCTCATTCTCCACAGGGGCCCTTGGCTGGCCCTGCAACACATGTCCAGCTCCGTGGAAACAAGACACAAAGTGTAACTTACAACAGAGCCCTGGCATGCTCTGGGAGGAGGACTCTGGTTGGGGTGCACCTCACCACCTCCCAGGTGAGGGCAGGGGGCTGATAGGCCTGAGCCATGACCTATCCATGGGGTAGGGGCCGTGAGCTGCCAGTGTGCCTCCCCCACAAGCATGTGTTGACCAGTGCTGGCCTCAGGATGCCCAGCTAACTCTAGGGGAGTGACTTCCATGGCCCTCCCTTCTGCAGGAGCCTCTCCCACCTGTTCTGGCACTGACTTGGTGGCCTGTCCCTTGGGATCCGTGATGTGGGCAGTGGAGGCCCCTCACCCCTGCAGTGGATGGCCTTACCACCCTGAGGGGTTGCCCAGGACTATAGCCCTGGTGATAGGGGGTGAGGACAGGGCAATGAGACCTCTCCCTGGGGTGCTGAGGGACCCTTGCCCACCAGGGCTGCCAGGAGGCGATGACTCAGGCCTGAGCTGGAGGGGGCTGGCACATTGGGAAGCGTCTGTTCACATAAAAGCACATTCTGAGCCCCGGGATCTTTGTCATCCTTCCCAGTGCCAACCCAGTAAAGCAAAGTCTGTGTTCTGCAGACAGCCTCTGGGGGAAACCAAGCAGACGCCCCGTCCTGGCACAGCCTAGCAGCCCCCAGACCCCAGCATAGTGCAGGTAGAGAGGGCTGCCTTCAAGGCTCCCTGATGGGGTAAAGTCCCTGCATGGCTGGGTGGTGGGCAGCTGAACTTGTGCTACTCTGTCCCCACCCAGCACATGGGCCTTCAGAAAGCAAACTGGAGGTTCTCAGGGAGCTGTCGGGACTTGGGTTCCCCCACTACCCCCCATCCCTGGGCCTTGCCGGCAGGAGCACAGCCCTGCGGAAGTATTTCATCTTGGTTCAAAGGCAGCACCTGTGTCCTGGAGTGAGCCTGTGAGGAGGGGCTCCTTGATCCTGCCCCTTCTGGGGCCCTCTTGCCTCCTGGCCTCAGCTGCTCTGGTCTTTGGGAGCCGCCTCCCTGAGCAGCAGGAAGCTGGGCCTACAGCTGGTACAGAGTCCAACTCCCCTCTGAGGCTCCTCCACAGGCGTGTGGGGAGCCTGTACACCCCCAACCACCCAAGGGAGCAGCAGATGGGCCCAGGGAGGCGCTTAAATAATTCTCACTAGCCAGGGGCCTCCCAGCCAGAGACTGGGCACAGGATTCCCTGCCTGGGGGTCTCTGGGCTGGGTAGCTCCCTTCCCCCCCACCCCGGGCATGTCTTTGTCTCTCTCCCTCGGTCCTGGCCTTGTATGCAGCAGGTGCACAATGAAAGTAGCTCATTTGCTTGCCTGGAACTCTACTGAGGCAGAGAAGCATTGCTTCTCTGTCTAAGTAGCCAGCAGGGTTTGGAGGAGGTGCTGGTTGGATGCCAGGCAGGCTACCCTAGTCACTGGGTCATGGACGCCCCTTCCTCATGTCTAGTCCTGGGGGAACCTTCTGAGTACTCTTGGGGCTGCCCACTCTTGCTATCTCCACTCTGGCCTAGGCTGAGCCCCATGACAGTGTCCTCCCAACAAGCCTCCCCTGCTCCCACAGCAGCCAGGGCGATGAGTGGCTCCGCCCCACAGCCTCTATGTCCCCACTGTTCTCAGGGTGGGTGGGGCCCACCTTGCTTTCCGGTGGTGCCTCTCCCTAGGTGACCCCTAGGTAAAACACTCCAGTGTGTTATTGCCAAGAGGTACTCTTGTCACTCCACTTTAAAGATGAGGATGTGGAAGCTTGGATGATGACATTAGCAGTCCTGGGGCTGGCAGGTGGCAGAGGGGTGAGCCTCACCCGTGTGGAGGGCTGAGCAGGGTGGCTGTGCACAGCAGGCACTCACTGAGTGCTTGGGCCCAGCACACTGCTCATGGTCTGGGCTGAGACTCAGGTGACAAATGGGGCCAGTGTCCTTACAGGGCCCTGTTGCTTTTGGTTTCCCACCTGCCCAGAGCCACCCCCTCTGGCAGGGGGAGTACCCTGCACCTCTTCTGCCTCTTCTTCCTGCCCTTTAGGTCCCCAAGCTCTGTTCTCCCAGGAGAGGCAGATGTACTCCAGCGTCTATCCATAAAGGGGTCCTTGTCCCTGTGGGCAGTATGGAGCCCCCAGCAGCCCCTGGCTGCAGGAAAAGCCCTTTCTTCATTTTCTATGTGGGTGGGGGTATCAAGGGAAGCCCCCATCCCCAGGTAGGAGAAGCTCCTGAGAGCCCAGGGGCCCTGGGGCACAAGGGATATTAGTGGGAAGGCTGTCCGGGCTTGCTCCTAGCAAGCTGTTGGGTGGGGATGGGGACTTCCTCCACTCTGGCCCCAATAGGCCACAAGCTGAAGATCAGCCAGAGCCAGTTTCTGAGCAACACAGTTCCCAGGCCTGGCCTGTGGCCCACATTTCTGGGAGGGGGCACTGTTCATGGCGAAATTTCAGAATAGGGTGGGCTCTCCCAGTGGGGTAGGGGCACATGACCTCTGTTTCCCCAGGGGTAGGGGGGACTTGTGGCTTACTGCAGGGGGCTGGGCAGGAGGTCTTCTGTAGAACAGCCCCTCTTTAATAGCAAAGTCAGCATGGGCCTTCTGGGTAGGATGATATCTGACAGTTGTGACATGTCCACACCAGCATCCCCTGGCCCTCCTCCTTCCCAAGTTCCTCATCCTTCTCATTGTCCAGCCCTCCCTCTAGCCAGCACTGCCTGGCCCTTTGTCCGTTCGAGACTCAGAAGGGAGCAGAACAGGGCCTCTCCACTTGCAGGCATTCTCTGTGGGAAGAGCCAGAAGGGCCACTGGGCTCTTGAGCAGGTGGGGCTAGGCACCTGTGGCCCCGGGTCTGTTCTGAGGGTGGGCACTCAGGCCCTGCCCATTTCCCTCTGCTGCCCAGCAGCATTGGCACTGGCCCCTGCCTGCAGCCTCCCAGCTCCCTGCTCCCTACCCAGCAGATACCTTGATGGTCAGCCAGCCCGAGTGCAGGTTCTCAGGCCCCCTGTACAGGCCCCCAGGAAGCTGGGGCATGTACTCCCAGGAGCCAGATGGAGTGGTGTGGCCTGAGCGGGTATGAAATGGCTGCCCTCTAGGGGTGGCCTGTGGAGGTTCAAGGTCACGGAGCTTCCACTGCCCAGGGGCTAAACGAGCAATGCATTGATCTTTTCCTGGGAGGGGGTGGCCCTGTGGCCGAGCCTAGGTCTTGCTGTCCAGAGTCCTGCAGGGCCCCTGGAGCTCTCTTCTCAGATGAATCCCCTGAGTCTGGAGGAGGCAGGACATGGGCCCTCATAGACATGCTGCCCTGGCATGGCCCCTGGTGTCCCAGTTCATCAGGTCAGGGATTGTGCTCCAGGCACCAGGCATGGGGCTCAGGCTCATCTCCTTGTCACCAGGAGAGTATAGACCTCCTCAGGGAGCCTGATGCTCAGGCTGGAGCCTCCTTGCCAGGAGACTTCTTGTAGGCCAAGAAGTCTGTTACACCAGACTGAGCAGGGCCTTCTGGGCCTGGCCTGACACCTGCCCTCTCCAGGAAGCCCTCCTCCTCCCTTGTAGCCTGGAGGGGCAGCCCAAGTCTGAGCCTACAGGAGGATGATGCCTTGCTCTCCGCTCACCCCTTGGGGTGCTTGTCTCTGAAGTGAGAACTTGGCTGGGTGCTCAGCAGCCTGCATGGTGTCCCTGCGGCCAGCATATCTCCCAACCTTTTGGTGTGGGAGCTGAGTCCATTGGGCATGTGGAACTGAACGCTGCTGTTTCATGGCCAATATTGGACATGGAGCTGCCTGGAGGCTGTCTCTTCCCTCATACCCTTTCCCTGGCTGAGAGCCCAGGTGTCAGGGCAGGCCCACCCGTGACCTCGCTCACACAGGTCACCATCTGTGGTGGTTCATCTGCTGTTCCAGCCATGGCAGGTTGGTGGGGAGCCCAGGAGGGAGGAGCCCAGGAGGGGGCAGTCCAGGAGGGAGGAGAGGTGTTTGGGGGCTCCAAGAGAGGCGGTTAACTAGGCCTGCAGATATGAGTTGTGAGTTCAATTCTGCAAGTTTGAGGGGACCCCATGGCCATGTGGCTGGAGGACCTACCTGCTGGGGTGGAGGTCAGGGTGTAAGTGGCTAAGGTGTTGGAACTTTCACAGGGGGTCCCGAGGATGGGCTAGGGGGCTTCTGAGCAGGAGAGCCCAGTCCCACATGACACCTGTGTTTAGGAACAAGAAGGCACAACTGGGGGTCTGAGCAACTGGAAAGCCGTACATCCCTCCATGCTGAGGGTCCCCTTGCAGCCTGTGGCCCTGTCTTCACCTCCACACCTGTTGAGCAGTGCCGTGGGTGGCGAGCATCCCTGCAGGCTGCGTGCTCATGTTTAGTGTATTTTTAATGCACTTTGCAGCTGTGTTTGAGTCAGTTCCATTCTCTGGCAGGAGCTTGCACGTGGCGCATGGCGGGTTATTTTGGGCTGGGCTTTATTGGGAGTTATTATACTCTGTTTGTAAAGAAACAGCATCGCTGAGGGATCATCGGGCCCAGGGTTGTGGGGGCTGATGCAGTTCAGGAAGCAAGACCCATAGTGAGGCCCAGGATGGCCCATGGCTGGTGCTGGGGCCACCAAGCACCAGGACCAGGTCTCACTTTGGGTACTTTGCCCCAGATACTTTCTTCCAGGCCTCTGCCCAACTGGGGCCTACTGGGGCTTCCCCTGGGGCAGAAGGACAGAGGTGGGAAGTCTCCTTAGGGCCTGGGCCCCACTCGAGGACACCTCCCAGTCACGAAGCAAGGCAGGGGCCACTTCCCACCCATTAGGCCCAGGGTCACAGGTTCACTGCACACTCCAGTCCTGGGGCACTGCCCCGTCTGAACTGAACCCTGCAGGGCCCCTGTGGCACTCAGGGAGGCAGGGCAGCGTCACACTGTGTGTTTGGCCCGGCCCTGTGCTCCCTGCCACGCACCTCATCAAAAAGACCTAAATTGCCCCTTGTGCTCATCTGTGCCTTAAAAAGCCACAGGCAGTGACTCATCACCCTTGGTGCTGCTCCTGGAGACACATGAGGTTACTGGGGTGGCTCTGGGCAGCCCCTGTTCCGGCAAATTCCTTGCCCCCTTCAGGGTGCTGGACCTGGGTAGAGTCATCAGTGCCACTCTTTTCACTGCTGATAACTTGAGGGACCCACCCCTCCCCTGGCCTTAGTTTCTCCATCTGAAATTGGAGAGCTGAGCCTCCTTCTGATCTTGGAGGCCCGGTTTTCCCCCACGCCCCTCCCCCAGCTGGGATCCCAGACGTCAGGGCCACTCAGGACCTCACTTGTGCAGGTCTCTGCAGTGATTCATCTGCTGTTCTGGCCTGTGCTGCATTGTGGGGAGAGCCCAGGAGAGAGTGGGGCGTGGCTGGGGCCCCCAAAGAGGGGACAAGGAGATCTGGCCACCTCCAGTCAGGAGGACAGGTTGGGGAAGAAGTCCCCTTAGGGACTGGGTCCCTCTTGAGGACACCGTGCAGTCATGCAAGAAGACAGGGGCCACCCTCGGCCCACCAGCCCTGAGCTCACTTCTCTGCAGAAGACTGGCCCTTGGATGGGATAGGACGCAGGGGAAGGACCATGTGTGGGTCTGCTAAGAGCAGGTCTCAGAACCATGAGGGACTTTTGAGGGTAGGGACCTGGCACTGCAGGGCCACCTGTGCCTGTCCCTAGGCCCTCGGCAGGTCCTCTCTGTCCTGCCTGGGTCACTGGCGTTTCACTTCTTTCCTTCCTTTCTTTTTTTTTTTTCCTTTATTTTTTTTGATACAGAGTCTCACTACATCACTCTCAGGAGAGTGCCATGGTGTCACAGCTCATAGCAACCTCCTCAAACTCTTGGGCTTAAGCGATTCTCTTGCCTCAGCCTCCCAAGTAGCTGGGACTATAGGCGTCCACCACAAAGCCTGGCTACTTTTTGGTTGTAGTTGTTGTTGTTTGGCTGGCCTGGGCCGGGTTCAAACCTGCCACCTTCGATGTATGTGGCTGGCGCCCTAGCTGCTTGAGTTACAGGTGCCGAGCCATTCACTTCCTTTCTTAAAGGTCAAAAGCCATGTCCAGAACCCCACAGTCTGGTCTGTCTAGTCCTCAGGCACTAGATGTAGCTACAGAGGTTTGGGGTCCTACCTCGATGGTCATCTCACACTGGTCAGCCAATGCCCAGGAAGACTTGGGCTTTGGGGCACCCAGGCTGTCAGGGTGGACTGAGACGCGTACTGCCCAGTGGCTGGTGGCTTCCTCCACCAGCAGATACAGGAGTAAGGGCTCATCCTGGTGGCTGCTCTGGGCTGGTCTGTCTGGGCTCACTGGGGCTCACTTCTGCTCCCTCCTCTATGGGCCTGTCTGGCTCCTTAGCAGCCTCCGGGGCTGTGATAACAAGGGGTGAGTCCCCTGTGCCTCAGTTTCCTGCCTCTGGTAGCTTCTCCCGGGAGGTCCTGAGCCTCTGGGTCCCAGGCATCTCCTGGCCTCCCCCCAGTGATTTCTGGGTATTGAGAGCGCTGGTGGAGGTAGCTACCAGCCGTTGGTCCTCTCTCCCTCCCCCCTCTCCCTCTTCTCTCTCTCTTTTCTTTTTTTACCCTAAAAAGAAAAAACACATTTACTTGTGTAGCATTAGGTGGCTGCAGGGCCTATGCCGTCCATGGGCAGCTGGCACTGGGGGTGGGTGGGCAGAGAGCACAGAGAGGGTGCTCAAAGACATGGGTCAAGGGACCAAACTTCCCATGTGTTTCTCCAGGGCTTGCCCTGCCCCAAGCTTTGGGGGAGGGTGGGGACCACCCCTAGGCTGGTCCTCAGGGCCTGATAGCAGAGAGACTGATTGGTGGGGCAGGGGCCTCTGGAAGGTACCAGGCTGCCTGGGTCAGGAGGGGCTCCTTACTGGTGATGGGTGAGATGGAGAAACAACCAGGTGTGTCCTGCTGTCATACCCAGGGCCTTGCCCAGGTGTGCAGCTGCCGTGGAGCAGATAGTGGGGACTCTCAGCAGGGTGTTGGTGGGTGGCAAGGGCTGCTGGGTGGGACCCTTGACCCAGAGGGGGCTGGACAAGATCTCTAGGGTACTGGCCTGACCCAGATGTGCCAAGTGGTCAGGGCCTGGGGGCCAGGCTGGCTGAACGGCCATCCTGCTTTCCCAGGGGCTGCAGGTGGTGGACCCTAAAGGACAGGGTGGCCTTGCTTCTGGGCCCAGGAGAAGCTCAGCCCTACCTCTGACCCTGGGAGTGGCCACATGACCACGTGGAGGCACCAGCCCTGCCCTCAGGGGAGCTTCTGCTCAGACATACCCCGAAGAACCATCTACACAGGGGTGGTCTTGAGGCCATGCTTAATGCCCTCATCAGCCTCGAGCAGTCCACAGCCTGCCTGGCTTTTATCTCGGTACTTGCATAAGTGTTGTGCAAAGGTGACTGAATCTGTTGATCAGGGTGTGACCTGTGTAGACCGGCACCTCCTTGGACAACTGGGTGGGGCGTGTGTGCTTCTCAGCGGCAGGACAGCACGGTGCTTTACAGCGGGATCATTGCCATGGGTGCTGTGACCTGGTGCCTTGTGGCTGTCGGGCCCCTGAGTGTGGAGTTAGGGGTTAGGGTAGGGCAGGGCCTTGGGGAGGCCACGTGATAGGGGCCTTGCCATCCACCAGGAGCACCACTGGGGCCAGACTGCACACTCTCAGGTATCACCCTACGCTGAGATACATAGATACACATGCCACCCCACATTCAGGTAAGCCTGCGTGAGCGCTGAAACACACTTGAGAGTAATTTACACATGTGGGGTTGGTGTTTGGAGCATAGTTTCAGGAGAGCACCCTCTGGCATGGTGTTGACGCAGGGAGAATCTGTGGGACCCCTTCTTTTCTCCTCTGGCCTGTGTGACTGCTGCACACTCTGAGCAGGACTGGGGCCAAGCCCTGCAGACACATTTTAGCCCCCAGACCCACTGTCCTCCTCAGCCTCGCTGGAGGGGCCCCACAGCTCACTGGGCTGGTTCTTCCTGTGTCCAGGGCAGTGGCTGGTTTTTTCCTCAGCTTTCCAAAGGCTGTGCCACTCGGTACCTCTCCAACCAGGGTTTCTGGGACCACTGGCCACTGCACTGCCTGTGCCTAGACTGGGGGTGCCTGAGCGTGGCCACCTCATGGCCTTGTCCCCAGGCCCCCACCACACTGACATGGCAGGTACTTCATAAATGCTGACTGACAGCTGGAGAGGCCTGGAAGTCAGGGAGGAGGATGAGGAGGGGTGTGGGGGATGGCCAGCCTGGCCTGGGGGTTGCTGCCAGGCCCTCTCTGGCCTGGGTACTGGTCCATAGACTGCAGGCCTGGGAGCAAGAGGTGGGCTTGTCTGCAGGCAGGTGCGTGTACTTCTTCTGTCAAGGATTTTATACTTCTAATCAGTGCACTAGTCCAAGTAGCCTGTTGTGGCACACAGGTATAAGGCCTGGCCATGGGGGCCATAGGGGCTCTGATGGAAGTACTTTGAGCTGGGGCTGCATCCAGACCGCCTGTGTGGCCTTGGAGGTCTGAACCTTAGATCCCTTGGGCAGGGCTTTGGGAGGGGGTTGGCACCTAGGAGGCCCTGCCCAGAGGGCAAGGGTGTTCAGGAGTCTGCCTAGTACCCCTTCCTGGGAGGGATCTGCAGCTCTGCATGGGGAGGACCAGGTGGTGGGCATCTCTGGGTAGACCTTGCTGGGGTGAGTTCTAGGTGGAGCTGGTCCCAGGACCGTGTGCTCTGCCTGCCCTGGAGCACTGCCCACCTCTGTGCCAGGCCGGGCGAGGCTCTGCATGGCTGCTGCACAGAATCTAGGTCAGGCTGGTGCATGGAGGCAGGGCCAGGCAGTGAGGGCAGTGCCTGCTTCCTTGGGATCCAGCAGGGCTGTGCAGCCTGGGGCAAGACCCTGACCCAACAACCTTGGCCAGGCTCTCTGGTGGGGCCCTGAGCCCAGAAGCAGGGCTATTGGGGGTCAGTGAGGAGGGAGGCAAGTGAGCGGCTGTGTCTGTGGGAGCCCCTGGGAGGGCAAATGCAGTCTTTGTGGGACCCTGGCTTGGGCACTGAGGACACAGCCTCCCTGGGCTCCTCTCCTGGATGGCTCTCTTGCTTTGGGGGGAAGCAGTGGGGATGCAATACCCCAGACCCCCCCCTCCTGGCTGCCTCCTGCTTCCATGGACCTCGAATCCTGTGGTTCTCATCTATCTTCTTTTTAACATTCCTCTGCCTCCTCTTGAATCTGTCTGTGACTCCCCAGGTTTGGGGGATCCAGGAGCCAGGAGGTGCCCTTGTTTGGGGGCTGGCATGGGCTGTGAGGCAGGTGGGGGTTCCTGGCCTGGAGGGCAGCCCCTCCCCAGCATTTGGGTCTCCCCACTGTCCAGTACCCCCACTCCCGTCCCTCTGATGTTCACTTGGTCCTGTTGTCTCCCCAGACCCCTTCCTGGGAACTGCACTGACCACACCATTCTGTGGCACCTCACTGCTGCTCACATTCCACCTGGCCCTCTTGCTCATCCCCGTGGCCCGAGGTCACTCTGGGGCCGTTGTGGTCACTCTGGGACAGCCACAGTGAATCTAGGTCCTCATCACCCATCTCCCCTCAGATGGGCATGTGCTTCTTTGTGACCCTCAGCCCTAGAACTGAGCCCTGGGCTCCACTCATCACTGGGATGACCATGTGGGGATCTGGGGGGGAGCAAGGGAATAGGACATCTTTGTACCGGAGACACTATGGGGCCCAGCAGGGAACGTGTCCCCAAAGACAGGTGTCTCCTGCCTCACCCTGGCTGTCCTCCCCCAGCTGCTTCCTAGGCTAGGAGGTTGCTTATCCGGCACTGGTGAGCTGTGTGTGTCAGGCTGTGGGGGTGGTCCGGCCCTGTGAGGTCCTCCAGAGGGCTTCGTTTCCTGGCAGAAGCAGCCACATTGACTGAACTCTTAAACCAGGTGAGAAAGCAACACTAAATTGGCTTCGATGCTGAATAATTAATAACGCGTCTCTGGCACGGGCTGCTGGGCTATGTCTCTCCCAGCGGCAGGGCTGTCAGCACCATCTCGTCACCAGAGGGGCTCACGTTTCTGTCTTTAAATGCATGCGGCACTCATGAGAGGTAATTACGACGTTCTGTGCATTGACTGAGCCAGACGTGGTGCTCACACTCAAGGGGCCGCAGGGCCAGCGTGACCAGCCCACCATTGGGGGGAGCTGTGAGGTCCACCTGGCTGTGAGGCCCTGGGCAACACTCCTCTACCTCAGTTTCCCTATCTGAGAAAAGAGATAGGAGCTAGTGGCCTCTGGGGGCCCTTCCAACAGGCATTCTGGGGTGACCTCAGAGGAGCAGAATCTGGACGCAGCAGGGCCCCTGCTGTGGCCCCATTTATGCCAGTGTTGGTGGGAAACCCTAGAGACCCTGACTGCCGAATTTGCTGACTGGGCTGAGCCGAGAATCTGTTTATTGTAGCAGGTTATCAGGAAGCGTTTCCTTGGAGATTTATGTAGGACAGAAGTCGGAAGCCGAAATCCAAGGTCCATAAAGGCCCTGTCCCTTTGCTGGGGAGGTGTTTTCTCATGGCCTGCAGGACCTGTTCAGGGTCCGTGACCCTGAAGTTAGTTCTTTGGGCCACATCCCCACAGCAGTGGTCACCCAAAGAAACATCATACTTGGACATTTGGTGTAAGAAAGTCTGGCCTCTGCCACATCTCCACTGAGAGTGTCCACTGCCCTCCCTAGAGCCCTCCTCTATGGCTAGCTTGAGGCTCCAGGTGGCCAAGCTGGTGAAGAACTGCTGTTCTTTCTAGTTTAACTTGGGGATGCTAAAGTCAGAGGGGCAGCAAATCCCCATGTGCCACACACAAGCAGGCAGAGCCAGAACTTGAGCTGGGGTTTCCCAACCTCCCAGCCAGAGCCTTGCCCCCCATACCTCCATCTATGGTGGTGTTTTCTGGAGCAGGCTCAGGCCATACCCTGCTGGCTGTCAGTCCCTGAGTACACAGTGCTGGATTTGTTTGCTTGGGTGCCACTTGTGGGAGTGTGGCAGAGCAGCGAACCCCCCAGTTTGCTGCTTGAGCTACACGCAGCACTACCATGGGCCAGCAGAGGGATCTGGATGTAGGGACAGCTGGGCTGCAGCTGTCCTGGGTGGGGGTGGGGGTGGAGGGCCTTCCTTACTCCCTACTCTGCACACGTTCTGGCCCCCCCATGCCTCTGCCCTCCCAGTGATGCTGAGTCCCCAGGGCTCCATCATGAGCTATCTCTGGGCTGCTTCACCCCGTTCAGGAGCAGTGTCAAGTGTCAGTGCAGAATCGCTCATGCGACTGGCACCTGGGCACACACAGCCCCCTTGGGGGCCTCCAAAAGATAGGAGTAGCTGTGGCTTGGGCACAGCCAAGGTCTCTAAGGTCTTCTTTGGGCTGTGGGCCACCTAAGTGGTTTTCTTGAAGATTAGAGGTAGAGGAACAAGATTGCTGGGGTAGGGGCTGTGTCACCCCTCCTTGTGAGTTGAGAGGATATAAGTGGAAGGTGAGCTCCAGGGAGGGGCTGAGTTCTGCTCTGACACTTCTGCCCCCCTTTGTGGAACTCCAGGCAGCTCCCTCTTGCTAGGCTGAAAGATAAGGAAGCCCCTCCAGCTTGGAGAGTCCCCATGGAGACACTATGGGATCTGGGGTGGGCAGTGTGAGATGTAGGACCACACTGTGCAGGTGGCCTCAGGCTCATGTAGTCAGGGACCAAGGAACAGGATGGGAAATGGACCCTCTGCGACTGCTCTGTGCAAAAGGCGGCAAGGGGCTCAGCAAGGCCAAGGCTGGGCTTGGCTGTGGCCACAGATAGAGTGGCTGCAGCTTGAGGCAGGGCCTGGGGTACACATGTACAGTGTTCCCATTGACATTGAGGAAACTGAGGCACAGGGTCAGGGACAAGCTCTGTCCACCTGTGCCCCTAACTGAGGGCTCTGGGGTCAAGGTCAGACTCTCCCTGTCTCGGGGCAGGGTATGCTCTGCCTCTCTCCAGGCCGTGTGGACCCCAGTATGGACGTAGCAGGAGCTCACAGCCAGACCCAAACTTAGGTGAGTCCCCACAGGGACAGCAGCAGCTGGACAAGCGGGGTCGGAGGGGACACAGGATGAGGTCAGAGACTGAGCTGGGGCTGCAGGTGGAGTCACCACCTGGTAACAGGAACGGCCCGGGACCAGACCTGGGGATCCTGGGGGTGAGCAGAGGGGCTCGGCCAGGACCCATGCTGTCCCCAGCTCACAGCGGTGTTGGTCCTCCAGTTGTCGTCTTCAAACGTAGAGAAAATTAAACTCCTGCACTGGCTCTTCTCCCACCCTGGAGCCTCCCCAATGCCACCCGCCAGGCCAAATGCTCTCAAAGACAGAATTTTGCTTAAATGCCCAGAAAGGAGATTTAAGAGATCAGAATCTTAAGCAAATTAGCATGTGCAGCGGGTGGCTTTTAATCACCGCCTTTAATCGCAGGCCGCGGTAACGGAAATCATCTCCGGCTGAGCATGGAGGGCGGGGCTGGCCTTGCAGATGGATTATTCATTAGAACCTGAACTTGAGTTTCACCCAGCCCCTTGGGAGAGGCACAGGGGCCTTTTGTCCACTGGGGGAGTGTGGCTGGGCCCTCTGTCCCTCCCCCTATGCTTGGTTCTGTCTGTGTTTACCATCTGGTTCCTCCCCCTTCTCTAGCTCCTTACCTCAGTTTCTCCTTTTCTGAGACTTGGAGCAGCTAGTCCTTTCCTGAGGGGACTGTCCAGGGGAACAAATAAAGCTCATGTGTGGGGATACTGGGGACCCCCCCAAACACTCCTGGTTTGGAGCCTCTGGCTACTTCCTGACTTGGCTTGGCTCCTGGACCTGCCCCTGCCTTGGCCAGGAGGGACTTGCACTCAGTCTTGGTGCTCAGAGGGGATGGACACAGGCTCTGGATCCCTGATGGTGCACAGTGTGGCCATGGGAGACACTATTCAGTGGTGAGGGCAGGTTCCCAGAGCCCAGGGCATGGCAGCTGGTCCCTGGGAGGGACCGGGCACCCTGAGTGCCAGTGAGGTGGGGAGGAAGCTGTACCTTTAAGGGCACCAGGCAGCTGGGCCCTGAGGCTTTCCCCAGGCAAGACCAGGACCCAGGTGGTGGTGGCTGCTGCTGGTGGCTCCCTTGGCCACCACCTGGGGAGGCAATCACACCTTGATGCAGCAGAACCTCAGAGAGCCCAGAGGCAGCCCGTGCCCTGCTCTGGCCTGTGTGCCAGTCTGCCCTGCCCAAACTTGGTGCCCAGTGTCCACATAGCCCCCCTGGGATGGGGGAGCCCGCACTGGGTGGGGTGGGGCCAGAAGTGGTTCCTTTCAGAGCACCACTGATGGACAGAAATCTCTTCTGTTGATCTGGAAAGTGCTGTTTCCCCTAGGTGCTGGACACAGCAAGGTAGATCAGAACACTCCAGGGATGAGGTAGAACTTGCTGGCTCTGCCGGAAGATGGACTCCAGGGCCAGACAGCTTAGCACATGCCACAGAGGACAGGGTTCAGGGCACCCTGGGAGGGATTTGGAGACTTCTGTCTCTTCAAGGCTGGATTCACCAGCTCTCCAGGGCTGCTGGTGAAATGTCATGTGAAAGTGCTGGGCTCTTCTCAGAGCCCCTTCTGGGGTGGCACAACCTGTCGCGGATGCAGCCTCCAGCTTGGGAGTGCAGTGACCGCAGGGTCCCATCCTGGAAGCAGGCAAGGGACCGGCCACGGTGGTGATCCTGGCGGCTGCAGCTGCCCCTCTGGAGGAGGGCAGGCCTGGAGGGCAGGACGGGCAGGATGGAGCCCCTTTAGGAGGAGCGAGCTCTGTGCTGCTCCCTTCTGGCCTCCTGGCTGAGCTAGTGCTGCCCTAGACCCCAGCCCGGGTGCGCTGCCTCCCACCCTCTGTGGCCCGCAGGCCGAGCAGCTGAGGGTTAAGGGTGGGCGGGGCTCCTGCGGGGGGGGCGGTCCCGGTGGCGCCTTGCCCCGCCCCTCGCCCTCCTTCGCGGGCGGCGGCGCAACGCGCGGCTCGGGTCGGGCATGGGCACCGTGCGCGGGGTGCCCCGGCTCTGGGGGCTTGCGAGCCCAGCGCAGGACCCAGGCCCCCTTGGGCCGTGTCGGTAACTGGGGTTGGCGCCCGCGGGCCATGGAAGAGCCTGAGCCCCACGGAGGGCTCAGCCAGGACCAAGGTAAGGGGGCAAAAGGGACCCTGGACAGTGCACTGTGACCATCCCAGCCAGGAGCCCAGGGCCAGAGCTGTTCACTTCCATCCCGGACCCCTGCAGGCAGAGCGTTGCACTCCTTCCTTCAGGGGCTCCAGGAGCATGCCCCTGTGGGTCACTCCCTGCCACCAGCTGCCCACCCCTCGACCCACCCACATAAGCTACTCTGCTCCTCACATCTTGGAGAAGGGTCCAGACAGTCCAGGTTGGCAGCGGGAGGAGGTGGCTCCCAGCCATACCAAAACAACTCCTGATTTCCAGCCTGCCCTCAGTGGATACCCACTGCCTGGAGGGGGCATGGGAGTATTGGGGCTGCTGGGCTATGATCCTTGGGCTCTAGGGTGCTTCTGGCCCCAGCCCCACCCTGCCCCTCTCATTCAGGCTGGGGGACGTGCCCCTGGGCTTCATTCAGCACCATGGACAGGGCAACTGCTGGCTTTTCCCCAGGGGCTGCCCTGTTGTTTGCTGAGGTTCCCTGGAGTGGAATGGGCTGTCCCACCTGGCAACCCTGGATTGGACATGTTCTCAGATCTGCCACACTTTTCTGACTGGGAAGCCAGGCATTGCCCTGGGTAGACAGTGCAGAATGGCAGGGGCAGCTGGGGCTGCTTCAGAGATTCTGAGGGAGAAGGGGCTGTTCCAGGGCTTCCTGAGCAGACGTCTTCAGACTGGGGGAGCAGAGCTTCTCAACTTAGTGCTAGCTCTGGGCCAGAGGTGAGGCGAGACAGAGGGTCAGGGGCTGGCGACTGCAGCTGCACCAGAAGTCGCTTGGGTCGGACACCAGGAAGAACTTTCTGATTAAGGTCTGGGTTTCCAGGGAGGGTAGGCAGGGTAGTTACTTGCCTTCTGGCAATGTGTTTGGATCCTAGTTGTTCTGGACCCACTTTGTTCTGCCCTCTGGTTGGGTCACACTGGGGAGGGGCTAGGGGAGCCTTGGAGAGCACGTGGGGGCATGGACATCGCTGCTGGACAGACTAGGGACGGGTCATGGCAGTGCTTCAGATGAGCCCTGTGACCCAGTGAACCTCAAAGATGAGCCCTGTGACCCAGTGAGCCTCCATGGGAGGGATGGCGTGGGCCGCCTCTGGAGGGCAGCTGTGAGCCTTCAAAGCAAGTTGTCTGTGAAGCACCGCGCCCCTGGGCTCAGCTCCAGGGACGTGAGGTCCCTCCCTCCCTTCTCCCGCCCCACAGAGATGCCCTTTATGAATGGAGGACAGCATGGCCAGTCCAGACAAGGTCACCAGTGCAGACACTCTGTTCAGCCCTTGTAGGATGGGCTGTGTGTCCGCGTCACCTGGTGTACCCACTCTCTGACAACAGCCCCACCTTGGGCTTGGCCCAGCATGTTCCTTCCCTGCAAAGAGCTCTGTGGAGTCACTCCCCTAGGCTGGCCACTGGGCTTGTCTTCTGACTGTTTGAGAGCTGGCTACTGCCAGAGTTCCCAAGGCCCCAGGTTCCTGGGGCACCTGACACACCTGAGGTCTGTAGCCAACAAGGACTGAGCCTGGTCCTAGGAGGGCCCGCCTTCCCTGCCCCATCCCCTGGCCGCAGTGGCATAGTCTTACCAGTTTACACGTGCAGCCGAACACAGAGCAGATGGGCTGCTGTCCTGGGTCCAGCCCTCCATCTGCACAGCTAATGAGCTGATGACGATGGTTTCCCGGCTCTTGGTACCTTCTGGAGAACTGTGGGCTGGCCCCTGCCCAGGCAGTGTGGGGTGCAGGGGACCCTCTTGGGGGGCCTCAGCCCAGCAGCTCCATGTTCACAGGGTGGGCTGGGGGAGGGGATGGGAGTGAGTAATTTGATGAGCCAGTGTCTTCCTTGGGTTTTGCTTCCAGCACAGCATACGTGGGCTCCTGCTGGCTGGACAGACTTCCTATGTGGGACAGGAGCAGGCAGAGTAGGGTTGGTGAGCACCACCCCCAGGATGTTCCCTACGAAGCCACCCACCTGGGCAGTCCTGGGACCCCCATGTCCATCAGGTGAAGGCCTGAGGGTGCAGCAGGATAGAGAAGTGAGCTGCTTAGGAGCTCATGGGGTCACAGCAGCAGGTGGAGCCCCTGATGTGGGGACAGTGGGCCACGCTGCCCTGGGGCTGTGTCCCCTCCACTGCTCAGACCCAGTGGCCCAGGCGCCCCCTTCAGGACTCCGACTTTCTCCATCTCACACAAGGCAGCCCCACCTCTCCATTTCTTTCTGAAACTGTGGCACTGGAACTTTGTGGCACCGGCTTTTGGACCCCTGATTTCAGCCTCGTTCTCAGGGGAGCCCCTGTCCTCCTGAGTTAGCAGAATGAGGAATGCAGCCCCAGGGAGAGCCCCACTGGCCCCCCAAAAGCAGGAGGCACAGATAGGGCAGTCGACGCCGGCAGGGGGAACCGGGAGGGGCTAGGCCATGTCACAAGATGCTAGTAAACTTGGGGCAGTGGAGCTTGGAGGGCAGCTCTGTTTCTCAACATACTTTTTGTCTGAGGCTATCTGTAACCTTCCCAGGGCTGTGGAGACTCTGGGGGTCTTGAGGAAGCTGCTCCTGGTCTTGTGGGGGCCCAGGCTGCCTGGCCTGGAGGAGCAGCCCAGTGCCCGGGCACTGATCCCAGAGGCTCGACCTTCTTCTGTTTCCTCCTCTCCTAGGCGGCTCTGTGCCTGCTCTTCCTGGCAGTTGCCCAGCTGCCACCCTCCCTCCCCTGCCTGGCCAGGGTCTGGGGTGGGGGCAGGGCTGGCTCTGCCCACACAGCATTGAGCCCTCCTTTGGAATTGTAGCCCCTGATCCTCACTTAGCAAGAGCCCCCCTCCTCCTAACTGGTTTCATCTGGTACCTTCGGGAAGGGCCTCCATGGCTGTCCTAAGCCCAGCTCCTCTTCAGCCCTTCTGGGGGTGTCCCCCCCATTGGCCATGCATCTGCCTCCAGAGAGCCCGTGGCTGGGCTGGCCTTGCTCAGAGAGTGAAGAGGAGGCTTGTGGTGGGGCAGGAGCCCTAGGAACATGTGAACAAGGGGCACCTGTGGGGACAGGAAGCTGTGAAATGGGCTATTAATAGGGCCCTCTTCCCGATGGGACTGCCAAGCGTGACTAATGCCTCTGGGAACCGGCTGCCACTCACCACTGGCTGGAGATGGCCAGGGACAGAAAGGGGCAGGAATGGGGTGCTGGTTCTGGGAGGCAGAACTGTGAGCTGGCCCATAGTTGTAGCAGGCAGGCAGAGAGGCAAATTGGGGGACTGACTTGGGGGGGGAGCACTGGGGACCATGACCTCAAGGAGTGACCTGTCCAAATGCTGCCCCCGCCAGTTGCATGGGGTGTCCAGTGACTGCAAGTCCCACTGCTTGCTCAGCCCTTCTCACGTAGGTGGGAGAGCTCTGGACGCTCTGGCCATCATGAATGCTTCTGTCCCTTACTTCCTATTGGGCGACTCTCCCTTGAACCTGGCAGGGGTCTGATCCTTCTCACAGAGGCTGGTGCCAGCAGGGATGGGCTAGGCTCTCTTGACCCCACGTGCCTTCCCCACTACGTTGTGGCCAGTGGAAGGTGAAGACTCAGGGCTGGGGACTGGTCAGCGAGTGTGGTGGGTGGAGCCTGCTGGCCATCTCCCACTGTCGTTGCCCATCAGGACACACAGCCCGTGGCCCCCACCCCCGATCTTTGTGCACAGATGAGAGTAGTGGAGCCCAAGTGGGAGGAAGTCCCACCACTGCCCTTGGGACCCCTCCGTCCCCTTGCTGCCGAGCCACGCAGTGCTGTGGGGTCTGGCCCTCTCGCCCTCCAAGCTCTCTCCTCTCTTGCTGAGAGCTGGGACTGCTAGAGGAAAAGAGCACGGGGGTATGTAAGCCCCCTGCCCAGCCTCCTCTGACCCGGCAAAGCACGGCAGGCTGGGCAGTCATCGTTGGCCCCAGAGGCTTCGCTCCCAGACCCCGGCATAGCCACCTGGGGGCCAGTCTGGGGAGGGCTTGAGGGAGCGACTCACACTCCTGATAATGTAAAAATAGTTGGGAGGAGGCGCCCAGACATGCGGGGGGTGAGTTGCTTCTCTCAGATGTTTAAATTATCTCTGCCATATGTGTGTGGGCCTGGCCTCCCTCCCGTGCGGCGCTGGGCCAGGGTCCGGGATGATCCCTGCAGTGGCCAGGCAGGCGGCTGTGTCGTCCTTCCTCCACATCCCAGGCACTGTCTGGGTGCCTTCTACATTCCGAGGAGCCTGAAGGCAGGGCTGTGGACCTTGGGGCATGCAAAAGGCAGGGCTTCTAAGAGGCTTGAGGAGCCCTGGCCTAGGGGGCCTGCTGAGCAGCCAACTGCTGCTGGCCGTTCTGAGCAGGGTGGGCATGGGGAGGGTTCCTCTAAAGTTTCTGCAGAAATGCAAAAAAGTCTCAGAAGAAGAAGGGACTTCAGAGAGCCAGACCAGACCTGGAGTGGGTGCCGTGTTGTCCCCATGCCCGGGGTCAGTGGTAGATGTGTGCCCCAGCAGTGTGAGGGGGCTGTGTCTCCTGAAGGCACCGCTGGACATATGTGCACAAGCCAGGAGGCTGTGGGTGTGATCTGTGGGTTTCACTGTTAGATTAAATTGATTTTCCAGCTTCCCCTAGGAAGGGAGGGTACGATGAGCTGCTGCTGGCCTCTTGTTGACAGCAGCCAGCGTGTTGCCTACTGTGTTAGGACAAGATCGATCTCCACCATAAAAAGGAAATTAAGCCAACACTGCCCTGGCTTCCGACAGTGCTGGCTGTTCATCCTCCAAGCATTTGCCACCTGCTGCTGTCCCATGCAGGGTCTAGGGGAGAAAAGAAGAACGGAGGGACTGCAGGGGAAACTGACACACAGAGACCATCCAGCGTCTAGGCAGCTACCAAAGCCAGGCAGACAGGGCCAGCAGTGCTACCACCATGCAGGGGCTGGGCTGAGCAGGGTTCCAGGCACCTTCTCTGGGTGTCAGCGTGGGGCCTCAGGCCCACGGAGTCCTTCCTGTGGCCTCTCCCCATCTGGGGGTGGTCCTGCCTGTCCACTGTCTGTCATGTGTGTCCATGCACCAGGTTTCTCCAGGACTAAGGCTGGAGCTGGCTGTACCCTAGAGAGCAGAGCCCGCTAGGCTGGTGCTCAGGACAGCTGTGCAAAGTGCTGGCTACCGTTCTTAATGCCCCAGAGCACATGTGGTGGTCCCTCCTGGCTCACACTTGTTCAGTGAGCACCTGCTGTGTGCTAGGTAGTGGTCATGTAGCAACAGAGCAGGGACAGGACCCCAAGGTCCTGACAGTGCTCTAAGGGACCTGGGGGACAGTGAGCAGGGAGGCCAGTGTCCTGCCTCCCCTACCTAGCTGCTGGCTCCCCTGGCCTGGCCTGGGCCGCAGGGCTGGTCCAGTGGCAGGTGCAGCCTCCTGCATGGATGGAGGCTATGCTCCCACCTGAGCCCCTGTGGGGTCAAGTGCAAGGCAGCTGGGCTGGGGGCTGTGTCAGGAGTCCTAGCTCAGGCTCTGGGGGAGGAGTTGGCGGTAACCTGAGGGGGTGTGAATGTGGTTGGGGCCCCAAGCCTTGTGAGGACCCACAGGGCAGAGCTCTATTCCCGAGGCCTCCTTGTGAGCCCCTGGGGCAGTTGAAGGCCGGGCAGCACAGGCAGCATGAGGAGGGTTGACCCTTCCGTGGCCTTGTGGAGGTGGGTGGTGGTGCGGCCCCTTCTGGCCTCCAGGTGTTGGCTCTGGGTCTGCTTTCTGGCAGCACCTGAGGTTGGGGTTTCTCGGGGCCCTGGCCTTGCGTGTGGCTCTGAGGAAGCGGCGGGGGGGGGGGGAGGGCCTGGTTGGGTGACGCTGTGTGGGTGTGGGGCCCTAGCTAGCATTGCCCCCATGCTGGTGTGCTTTCCACGCTGTGGGGACTTGGCTCTGCTGAAGGTGGGGGCTGCCCCTAATTATGTGGGATGGCCGAGCTGTCCAGGTTCAAGGCCTATTAGTGGGTCCAGCCCGCCATGGCCAGCGACCTGCTTGCCTAGTCTTGGCTCATCTGTGCTGTGAGGGTGCATGCAGCCTGGGGTACCCTGGATTTACTCAGCACCATGGCTCTGTGTCTGGCTGTCTTTTGGAGAAGATGGGGTCACCTCGATTCTCAGGGCAGTGGGGAAGCCTCCTGGCACACCCCTGCATCAGGGCAGATTAGGTGGGCTCCTTCAGCCTGGTCCGTGCAGGGTTCTGGCCTAGGACAGCTGAAGAGGGGCCTGGGTGTCTGTATGCAGCTGCCTGGGCCCCTGCTCAGGCAGAGGGGGGCACGTGAGCTCCCCACCTCAGCTGATGGGGCACCAGTTATTACTTACAACTCAAAGGAAGGAGGGGCCTGGGGACAACCTTCGGGGGCTTTGAGGAAGATGGATGGGTGGGAGGCAGGAGTGTCCCATGGGGCTAGGCCCAGGTTGAGGAAGAACAGGGGCATCCAGAACAGGGTCTGGGACAGAGAAGCAGAGTGTGGTCTTCCTGGGAACCAGAAGCTGCCTGCTTTCGGGTGGGTGGAAAGTGACTGCGGGCCCCCAGGGACGTCTGATGGATGCGGTGCAGGCACCAGGTTGGGGAGCCGGGCTGCCAGCCAGCCCTCTGTTCCTAGATGTGTGCACTTGCCTCTGGGGTTTCTGAACTCCACCCGCCCGGATGGCTATGCTGGCAGGGCCCTGCGCCCCATCTTCCCAAGCATTCCCAGGACTCTGGCCCCTTTCCTGTCCCAGCAGCTAATGGCTCCCTAATCTAATTTTGCCTGCTGACCTCCTGTGAACAGAGTCAGAGCTTCTGTGACAAAGACTCCTTATTGGGTCTGGGGTTTGGCTTTGAGCTGATTACAGGGGATCTGGTTGGGTGTAGTCCTGGTTCACTGCGGTCAGCCCAAGATGCCCTGCTATCTCCTCATGGCCTGCCACCCTCCCAACCTTGCTCCCCTGGGTAGACCAGGCTGCCTGGCCTCTGGCTCCTCCTGCCTGTGCGGGGAGGGGAGAGTGTGACAGTCTCACTGGAGCCAGCACAGCCTAGGGGTGGGCAAGAAGGAGGCCTGGTGGCTCCCAAGGAGGAGGAGGCCATTCTACTGGACAGCCACCTCTGACTGGAGGTGTTAGAGCCAGAGCCCACGAGTTGTCCCTGTGCTGCAAGTGGTATTACTGCGGGGCTCAGTGGCAGGAGGGCCCTGGGTCTTGCCTGCAGTGGGAGCTGGGGCTGGGCAGCCCAGTGTCAGGTGTCCAGCCCGGCAGATGTCCCATGCCCATTTCCTCTACTCCTACTCCCAGGGAGTAGCTGCGGCTCCTCAGGGGCTCTGCTGAAGGGACTGGCATGGCTTTTGCGGGGCTCCTGTGGCTCCTCCTGGTCAGGTGGGGGCAGCCCCCTACCCAGCCCCCAGGGCAGATGCAGTGAAGGAAGCGCCCTTGTGCATCAGGTTGTGGCAGCAAACATGGGGAAAGCCAGGCTGGAGCTGTGGCTGTGTGAGGCAGAGGGACCTGACCAGGGCTCAAGGGACCCACAGCTCCTGCCCATGCGGGTTACAGCTGAAAGGGGCCTGTGTTCCCTGGGTCCTGTCCTTGGGGCAGAAGGGCTGTTGCCTCGTGGCCTTCCACCTGCCTGCAGAATGCAAGGGTCCACTGGGAGGGCCTTGTTAGTGTGAGGGCTATGGGGGGATGAGAACTTCTCCAGGACTCAAGTTGGGATGGAGAGGATGGGATACCAGCTCTGGGCACTGTGTGGGCGAGATCCATGTCATTTGTCCTGGTTAGTGGACTGTTGCCCCCAGGCCTCACTGCTGTGTTCTTGGGGTTTCCAGGAGGGGCCACCATTGGTCCTGCTGTCATTCCTCAGCCCCAGATACGGGTCTGGGGGGCCTGGGCCTTGGACAGCACTGCTGCCTCCCAGTGCCATGCTGGCCTCCAGCCGAGCTCCCTTGTCCTAAATCCTTTGGCCAGTGGGACTGGTCCAGGCTGGGATTAGTGCAGGGGATTGAGCTGAGGGTGGGCGGGGCATGGGCTCTGCCCTTCCCCCAGCCCTTGGGGCGCAGCTTCTTCAGGGACTCCTGGAAGGTAGTGGGCTGGCCTGGGGGCCATCTGGGACAGTAGGTGACAGGCAGGCAATGCCACTGGGGCCTGGGAACAGCCCTGAGTGGGAGGAAGAGGTGGAAGAGAGATAGGGGCCTCTAGAGCCCCTGCGCCCCACACTGCCTCTGCCAGGCCTGCCGCTGAGCGTGGGGCGGCCCTCTGCGTCCTGTGTGAGTCAGCCCCTGCCATCGGCTGGTCATGTCCGGCCCCTGCCCATCCACGGACAGCTGGGCCCAGGGAACGGTGGCCTGCTTGGCGGAGATGCTACTCTGGGTTGGAGGGAGCGTGGTGCTGTCCTCGAGGGGGCAGCTTGGCCCATTGGGTAAGGAGGGGCAGGGCCACTCAGGTGCCTGGGAGGGTGGGGCCACTTTTGAGGTGTATAAGGCTCGGGTCTTCCCCTTCCCCTCACCGTGTATCTGGGGTCAGTGTGTTGCTGGCCCTACCCCTCAGCCCCCCGCACTGCCCATCTGGCCTGTCAGTTCAGGGCCCTGATCAGATGTGCAGTGCGGAGATGCATGTGGCTCTAAAGCTTTGTTGAGAGGTCGTTGGTTCTCTGGGGGCAGCGGCATCCTTGGCTGAGGTGAGGGCTACATGCTGGTGTTGGACGTAAAACCCTTTGGCTCCAGACACTGCAGTGATGCACAGGGTGGCTGCTGGGTGCTGACGGAAGGGCTGAGAGCCTCTGGTATGGCCACCAGGTGCGGGGGCCACTGGGACCTGTCTGTGTCCTGCCTCTCCCCTCCACTGCACCCCACAGCCACACCTATGTCTTTACCTCTCCGCAACCCCAGGAGAGCCCAGCCTTCTTGTGCCCCCACCACCCTGCTGCAGTTCTCTTTTGCTCATGGTCAAACATTAGCTTCCTCTACAGTCTTCCCGGGCTGGCACCATCCACGGTCCTCCACCACTCCCATCTGGCATCCCTCACTGCTCGGACCTCACAGATTTTAATTGCTGTCAGCTTCACCAAGCAGTACTTTTCTGGGACCTGGGCTTTTTGTGAGCAAATGTGCAGACACCAAAGGGGGCAGGGACCACTGGGTCCCTGGGCTGGGCTGGCTGACTCCGGCCTGGACTCCTAGAGGCCCAGGTACAAACAGGAGACCATGGACGCCCGGGGCAGGGAGAGGCAGGAGGGCTCAGATCCATCCTTGAACCTGTACCCTGGTATTGGGCTGTGCCCATGGGCCTTGGGGAGTGGATGTGTTGGTGCCATCTTTGCTGCATGGAGGGCCCCGGAAAGGAGTCCAGGCCCTCAGAAGAAGCCTGTGGCTGGTGTGGGGTGGCCAGGGCCTGTCCTGAACCAGGCACAGGGGCCTCCTGAAGGCTGGAGCAGTTTCCAGCCTTCGTCCCCTCATGTCCTTGCCTTCTTGCTGCTGAGTCTCATGCTGGCTCCATCTGAGTGATGCCCCCCCCCAGGGCCCCTCAGGCCCACACAGGTTGCTGGCTATTGCTAGGTCTGGCCCGGGTGGTAGTGGGAGGGCCAGATGGCTGGGCAGGGAGGAGCAGGGTCCCACTGGGCATTGGGATTGGATGGGCGACCAACGAGGCAAGCAGGCCTGGGTCAGCCTTGGCCCTGCGGAGGACAGGTGGGAGGCCTGGCCAAGTGGCAGAGTATATGCTGTGGTGAGGAATGGGGATGCCGCAGGGCTCACCAGCGCCTGTGTCTGTCATCTCTGTGTCTGTCTGTCTGCCTGCCCATCCATCCAGTGGAGCGATGCATGAGTGCCATGCAGGAGGGGACGCAAATGGTGAAGCTCCGGGGCAGCTCCAAGGGCCTGGTCCGCTTCTACTACCTGGATGAGCACCGCTCCTGCATCCGCTGGCGGCCCTCCCGCAAGAATGAGAAGGCCAAGAGTGAGTGGCTGCTCTGGCAGGGGCAGGGGGCCCTCCTAGCAGCTGCCATGTGGCTCTGAGCCCCATTGGACCATGGGAAGGGGCCATGCCCACCTGGAAGACCTCCCTGGGACTCAGTGGGCACAGAGCATCACCAGTGCCCAGCCCTGGGCTGGGTGCATGGCTGGGATGAGGACAGAGGGCAGTTGGGCAGGAAGGGATCCCAGCAAGCCATATCAAGGGAGGGCTGGGTGCCAGCTTTGGCTCAGGCCCCCAGGGCATGAAGGCTCAGTGTGAGCTGGGAGTCTTTGTGCCTGAGATGGGCTGTGGGTCCTGGGGTCGTGGGGAGGGGCATTTTCAGGACCTTCTCTGAATTTGCTAGTGGGCAGGACCCAGCTGTGCCAGGGAAGGGCTTCTGCCCAGTGGTTGTCCAAGGTGCAGCCCCCATGGGTCCAGGAGAGACCCTTGCCACAGAGTCCCCAGGAGGGTCTGTGCATAGGAGGGCCCCAGGGCCAGGGTATCCTGGAGTAGGTGGAGCCCCTGAACTCCAGGAGGTAATGTGGGGTCAGTACCGGGACTGCCCTCCAGGCCGGGGCACAAAAGCCACTTTGTTTGGGGCTGCGCAGGCAGAAGGAGCCACAGCACCCAGCAGGGGCAGCCGCTCTGAGCCAGGCACTGTTCCCTGTCCTTGGGGCTGCCCAGCACACTGAGGCCTCCCCCTGCCTCCTTGGAGGCTGCTCCACCTGGGGTAGGAGCAGAATTGGGGGAGCCAGGGTCGACACAGCACCAGGGAAACCTCTGAGATGCCTGTGGGACAGGGGACATGGGGCAGAGGGACCCTTTTGCCTCCGCCCACCTGACCACGCAAGGAGACCCAGGAGGGTGCCTAAAGCCCACCCTGGCCTTGGAGAGGTCCCCTGGAAGATCCTGCCATAGGCGGAACACAGGTCTGAAAACGTCCTCTGAGTTCCCAGAGGCTCTGCGGGGCTCTGTAGCCAGTCGTGAAATCCTCGGTGAGCTGAGTGCTGAGCCAGAACCCCACCGTACTCTCCCCGACCCAGGAGCTTGTGGAGGTGGTGCAGGCTCTTGGCCAGCCAGCCCAGCGGTCACCTGTCTCAGAGTGGGGAGATACATGGGCTCCTGGCCACTTGCTCTTGCGCTTTGAGAAATACAGAGACCTGGGCCAAGCAGACTTCTGGGGTGAGCTAGGGAAGGCAGGCTCCCTCATGGGGGCGTCTTTTTCACACCTAGAGAAAGAGGAGCGATGCAGGGCAGGGGCCCTTCATCCACTTGGGTCTGCATGGAGGTCCCGAGATGAAGGGCACAGGCTCCAGGCTGTTTGGTCCTGGGGGCTCGTGGCTGTGGGTGGGGATGTGGGGCCTCCAGAGGCTGTGACCCGGCACCCCCACCATGCCCGCAGTCTCCATAGACTCCATCCAGGAGGTGAGCGAGGGGCGACAGTCAGAGGTCTTCCAGCGCTACCCTGGGGGTAGCTTTGATCCCAACTGCTGCTTTAGTATCTACCATGGCAGCCCCCGTGAGTCGCTGGACTTGGTCTCGGCCAGTGGCGACGAGGCACGCACCTGGGTCACCGGCCTTCGCTACCTCATGGCTGGCATCAGTGATGAGGACAGCTTAGCTCGCCGCCAGCGCACCAGAGACCAATATCCTTGGGCACGCAACCTGCGGCTGTCCCGGGGGTCCCCTGGCCCTGGTGGGTCACACGTTTGGGGGACACTGGCTGGGTCCCCCATCCTTTGTCCCCAGGCTGAGGGCAGGGGTGGCGTGGCTGGGCCTGTGAACCCATGTTGGCCCCTAACCCGGCCCCAAAGTGGCTGAAGCAGACGTTCGACGAGGCGGACAAGAACGGGGACGGCAGCCTGAGCATTGGCGAGCTCCTGCAGCTGCTGCACAAGCTCAACGTGAACCTGCCACGCCAGCGGGTGAAGCAGATGTTCAGGGTGAGGCCCCGCCTGGGTGGGGGTTGGGGTGGCAGCAGCTCTCTGGCCGCTTCTCACGCCTCTCTCTGCAGCCACCCTGGTGTTAGAAGTTATGAAAGTACTTCCTTCAGTGGAGCCCAGCCTTTATTGTCTGTAATTAGCTCTTCTTTCTGGGCTGGGCGAGAGGAACTCTGCCTGTCAGCAGGTCCTGGCTCAGCGGTGTGGGCTGAGCCAGCACACTGGCCCTCAGGCCTCCATCCTTGCTGCAGGCTGGAAAGAGGGTCCCGTGAGCTTGCACTCTAGCCAGCCCCTGCATGCCCCGACACATGCATGCACACGCTCTCAGAGCCTGACAGCCTGGTCACGTCCGGGCAGCCGCCTGGCAGCAGCATGTGTATCTGAGCGTGAGCGAGAGAGAGCACTCTCAGGAGCTCCACTCACTGAGGGCTGGGGACACACAGGCCCTCGTGAAGGCCCCAGAGGGGACAGAGCCTGCGTGGTGGTGGTGGGGGGTCAGCAGGCGGCTCTGCCTTTGCACTCACACCAGCACCCACACTCCCTGCCCAGGCTGGGCCATCCCCACCCCTTCCTGACCCTGACGGCAGCTCTGGGGACAGCAGGCCCTTCCACAGAGTTGAGGCCTGAGGCCTGACTTGGGACCTTGGAGCAGATGGAGGGACGAAGGCCCTTCCTAGAGCTGGGTGCAGGGCTCAGCCCCGGCCTGAAGGTGCTTTGTGCTGTTAGCTCTGGGTAGACCACGCTCACCTGCACCTTTTGTAAGGACTACGGGCTTCTGGGCACACACTCCACCCTGCCCCATGCCTATCCCAGGCCTGGCCCTGTTACTGCTCCAATCGGCTCTCCCTGAGGAAGCCCCAGCAGTGGGGAGAGACCTGGAGCAGCAGGTGAGGCTGGATCCAGGACTGGCTCTCAGAGGAGCTGGGGGACAGGGACAGGGGCATAGTCTGGAGCCATGGGCCTCAGACCCCAGCCCTGCACAGCTCAGACCCAGTGCTCTGGCCACAGTGCTCAGGTCTGGCCTCCTGCTCACATGTGCAGCTGCCCGTTATAGGTGCTTGAGCTTTGTCTGGGCCTGGGGGCTCTAATAATGCAGTGAAATCATAATGCTGTACCTGTCACCTGGAATTGCCTAATCAGGAGAGATCTGTGCACTGAATGAGGGGTGGCTTGAACACAGTGTCAATGAATCTAATGTAACATCGCACATGTGGGCTCCGCAGGAGGTGCCTGGCCAGGGTGTACCCACAGAACCCTGTGGTTCCCGCCAGAGGGAAGAAGAGTAGCAATGTGACCATGTTGGGGGCGTTCCTGGGTCTGGGCTCAGGCTTCCTGGGAGCCTCAATTTCACAGCATCTTCATGCCTGCTCAGGGGACAGCAGGAAGGTGCCCCACCCTGGACTCCTGGCGTGGTGAGCAGGGGAGGCCAGCTGGCCCTGGGCACAGCCACTAGGCCCCAGCCATGGCCCCTGAGAGGGCAACCAGTCCAGCCCCCTGTCCCAAAGGGGCCCTTGAAGGTGTCAGATTGTCCTGGGTGCAGTGAATTGTTGGCCTCAGGTCAGGGTTGCCCTTGAATCCAGCATCAGATGCACCAGGGTCTTCTGGGGTCTGCTGGGCCCCTCACGCCACACTGGCCCTGTTCCAGCCTTGGCATGAGCACATGATAGGCATTTGGGTCCTGCTGCAATCCACCTCTGTGCTAAACCACAGCATCAGGGTAGTGTAGCAGCCAGCAGCACAAGTCAGGTTCCCACCTGCCCTAAAGCCCACCATAGGACATGGAGATGCAGCAGGGTTGTGACTGTGTCACTCAGGGAGATTTTCCTGGCACCAGATGGTGGTCCTTGTGAGGAAGGCTGTCCCATGCTGGCAGGCCAGTGTGTGCTGGTGTCAAGGTGCTGGCCCAGTGTTTGTTCCTGCTCTGGGCTTTCCCCTTCCCACTGGACGAGGACAGTGAGAAGTGTGATGAGCTTGGAGGACGGCCCCTTGTGGCTTGCTCCCTCGACACCCCCTCAGGACTCCTCCCATCCTCCTTCAGAGACACCAGGTGGGCTGTTCAGAGTGCACCCCTGTTCAGCCTGTGGATGGGTAGGACAAGGACCCTGATGTGGTTTATCCGAGAGCCCTGTTCATGGAGCCCCTGGGAGGCCCCAAAGCTGCTGGCATGGCAGGTGGGGTGCTACCCTGCTCCCAGGAGGTGCTTTCCACAGGGGACTGAACCCGGAACTTCTGTGGAGGCCTGAGGACTGGCCGTGTCTAGGGACACAGGACAGAAGCGTGACTTCAAGGCACATCAGCTCCAATGTCTGGCCACACTATTAGCGGAGGATCAGGGCTGAAGCTGGGGGCAACAGCCCTCTGGGCCCCCCAGCAGCCTTGTGTGACCTTGAACACCTGGGCAGATCTGTGACAAGCTGCTGGGGCAGCCCTGGCCCTGTGTGTTGAGTTCTGCTATTCTGTGACAGCAGGGTCAGGGTGCTGTGTCCCTGAGCCAGGCCACCATGCCAGGGTCCTGACACTGCTAAGTAGGTCATTTAGACACCCTGCCCACCCTGGGGTCCCTTGTCCTTGCCGGGATAAAGCCCCAGTCTTTAGGGCAGAAGGGTTGCAAGGGCACTCTTTTATGGGGGCCTTTCCTGGCCATTCCCAGGGATGCCCAGGGCCCTGTAGCACCTCAGGTTCATCTGGGCAGCTTGGCCACCATTCCAATGGGGTGCTGACTCCCAGTGGGGTGTGGTTGACTCCTGCTTGAGTGACTGTTTGGGGTTTGTTTGCAGGTTGACCTTGAAAGGCTTGCAGTGGGTGGGGTGCGTCAGCTGTGCTTCTTTCCAAAATGCCGCTTCCTGTCCTCTCAAGAGGGGCCCAGGGAGCTGCTGCTGCCTGTGCCTGGGGAGTGTTCTGAGGGGGCAGTGGCAGAGGAGGTGCTTGCCATCTGGTCTTGACTGAGGAGTGGGGGCCTGCTATGAATGGCGACCAGAGGCCTGGCATTGCAGGAAGCAGACACGGATGACCACCAGGGGACACTGGGCTTTGAGGAGTTCTGCGCCTTCTACAAGATGATGTCTACTCGCCGTGACCTCTACCTGCTCATGCTGACCTACAGCAACCACAAGGACCACCTGGACGCTGCTGACCTGCAGCGCTTCCTAGGAGTGGAGCAGAAGGTGAGGGGCCACTGGGGCTTCCCGGCCACCCTGCTGGCCCTGAGCTTTGGTGGAGAGCTTAGGGACAAGAAAAGGCACAGGCGGCATGCCAGACCCCACGTCAGCTTCAGTTCCCAAATTCTAGGAAGCACCCCACAGGGCTGCCACGTGGGGGAGGAGGTTTCTGGTTTCTCCTCCAAGGTCCTCGGACCTGCTCAGTCCTTGCCATTGACACCCGTGGCACCAGCTTCATTGTTGAGCATCTTGAGATGAGGGTTCTGAGGCCCTGCTTTTCCCGCTACATCCCAGCCACCCGGGCCTGGCCATCCTCCTCCCCAGGGCTCTGGGCCTGCCTCTCCAGCCCTGCAGGGAGGATGCCCTGCGGCCTGGCCCAGGGGGGAGGTGGCACCAGCCCAGCTGTACCCTGAGACCTGGCTGACTTCTCCCCAGCCTGTCAGTGTGGGTGGCACAGCTGTAGTGATGTGGACCCAGACAGCGGGGCCTCCATCCTGGCAAAGGTGTGTGTGGAGGCCAAGTGTGGGAATGTGGCCTGAAGAGAGAAGGGCAAGACTGGCCCTTCCTTCCCTGACCTTTACCCTGAAGCTTTCCAGCACCTCTCCCTACAGTCTGCAGCCAAACCAATGTCCTCTAGGCAGGTGATTTGGCTCTTGGCCTGGCTCCTGGGTTCTGAATACCAACCCCCCCAACTATGACCACACATTTCTGAGAGCTCTGCCAGTGGCCTGCCATGGGGGTCTGGGTGCTTCTGGCCTGACTGCACCACAGGGCTCTGGAAGTCCCTCGGCCTTTAATGCTCGGGACCAGGCTGAGCTGGGGGGTAGCACTAGGCTTTCCTGTGAGGGCCAGTAGGGATCGGGAGACGGAGGTTCCCTGTGCCCCTGGCTCCTCCCAGGCGGGATATAGTTCCTCACCCTCCTGTGTCTCCCCACTCTCCAGTCTCTGCTCCATGCTGGGCCCGCCAGTGACCCCAGCCCTCAAGCATCACCCCACTGTCGCCATCCCTGACGTAGTAACCAGAGGCAGGGCCAGGATGTGGTGGAGGGAAGACTGGGGAACTGCCTGAGGCTAACCCAGGCCAGTGATGAGCTAGCTTGGTTCATGCCCCTGCTCTGGCTTAGATGATGGGTGTGACCCTTGAAAGCTGCCAGGACATCATTGAGCAGTTTGAGCCATGCCCAGAAAACAAGAGTAAGGGGCTGCTGGGCATTGATGGTGAGTGGGGTGCCGCCCTGAGTTCACTTGTCCCAGAGGGCTGGGAGGCGGGGGTACTGATGGCCAGCCTGGGTCCAGGACAGGTGGCTCCACGTTCCATATGGCACAGGGGCGGGTGAGTCGTGCTCAAGGGAAGAGGCCACTGTTAGGCTGGCTGGGGCTGTGCAGGTGCTGAGCAGCCTTTGCTGCCCCTCCCTCCAGGCTTCACCAACTACACCAGGAGCCCTGCGGGCGACATCTTTAACCCCGATCACTACCGTGTGCACCAGGACATGACACAGCCGCTGAGCCACTACTTTATCACCTCTTCCCACAATACCTACCTCGTGGGTGACCAGCTCATGTCCCAGTCTCGGGTGGACATGTATGCCTGGGTCCTGCAGGCTGGCTGCCGCTGTGTGGAGGGTGAGCACCCCTGGCCCAAGGGCCAGGCCTCGGTGTGGGCAGGCATCTCCTAGGGAATAAGGGCTAGGCCTCTGGGCAGGGGCTGGGAAGGCTTTGTCATGTCCTGTCACTATGCAGGAGGCTGGCTTTGCCCCTGGGGCTGACTGAGCTTTGCCCACAGTGGACTGCTGGGACGGGCCTGATGGGGAGCCCATCGTGCACCATGGCTACACCTTAACCTCCAAGATCCTCTTCAAAGATGTCATTGAAACCATCAACAAATACGCCTTCATTAAGAATGAGTGAGTGGCGGGGCCTGTGAAGCTCACCTTGGCTGCAGACTCTGACTCTTCTTGCCCCTCCCCCATGGCCTTTCTGGGACCTGTGGCTATAGCGGTCAGGGGCTGGTTTTGTGTCTCATTGAAGAGAGAGAAGTGAGGGGGAGTGGAATAGGCTGCAGGTCCTGGCAGAGGGGAGGTGGCACGTGCAGGAGTGGACAGTAGGGCAGGAAGGAGTGCTTGTCCCTACAGCTGGTGGCAGGCCCTGAGGTCAGCGGCCACAGTAGCCATGGTTCCTGCACTAATTACCCCTGAGGTGCCACTCTGTGTCCAAACTCAATTTGCTGTCACTCAGCTGTGGCTACAGACACTGTTGAAGAGAATCTAATTTAGTGTGTGGAAGTAGAAGGCCACTTGCTGCCCTGTCAGTCACCTGCCAGTCCTGGATAAGCCGGGCTCCAGGCGAGGCAGGAGCTAATTGTGTGAAGGAGGCAGGAAAAGCGAGATGGACTCAGTGACAGTGGAGGGCCAGCTCCATCTCGAGTTGAGAGAGGGGGCAGCCATGGGGCCCCTACTGGACAGCCCAGTGCTGTGATGGCAGGTGGGGGGTGTTGTGGAGCACCAGGGCGGGATGTGCAGGTCTGTGGCTGCTGAGGAGTGGTCTCCAGGCTGTCAGGACAGGGCTCCAGCTCCAGAGAAAACTCCGCAGGCCCCTGTTCTCCCTGTCCTGACTCTGCCTCCAAAACAGGGAGATGAGAGCCTCCCACGGCCGACTTGCCCTCCCCATGCCAAGGACTTGCTCACCTTCCCTGCTGGTTCTTGCCCTCTTGTCCTGGGTCACCTATATTTTTTTTTTAAAAGAGTCACAGTTGCCTTTGGTAAAATCCAAGTAAAATGTGCACATCCAAGTTAAAAGAAAAGAAATAAAGCTGCAAAGCTGATATGGCTGTCCTTGGCTCTGTACAGGTGATAACCACATCCCTCCTGAGCCAGCTTGCCTCTCCTTGATCCTGGGGCCATTCACAAGACAATATCAGGACAGTATCAAGGGTTATATTTCTCAGTCTGTCCGTTGCTTCAAGTTGCACTTCAATTTAGTCTACATTGCTTTAAATGTGACTTTTTCAAATGTTTCCTCTTGTTTTCCTGGAGCTTCTAATTGCCTTTTTTTTTTTTTTTTAATTGGGGAATGAAGCTCAGGCCCTTCCCTGCCCCTAAGGTTGTCCCACCCCTCACCACCCACTCCATCGTTTTTTCAAAGCCATTTGCACCTCCCAACTGCCATTGCATTTCCCCTGGGCTCGGAGGTGCAGGTGACCTGGGTTCCTACACAAGTGGGGCCAGCCCTCACGCTGCTCTTCCTGTCTTGGGACCACAGGTACCCAGTGATTCTGTCCATCGAGAACCACTGTAGTGTCATTCAGCAGAAGAAAATGGCCCAGTACCTAACTGACATCCTTGGGGACAAGCTGGACCTGTCGTCAGTGAGCAGTGAGGATGCCACCTCGCTTCCCTCTCCGCAGATGCTGAGGGGCAAGATCCTGGTGAAGGTGAGCCCTGCCCTCCTGGACCAGCACCATGCCATCTGCAGAAAGATTTGGGGTTAGGGTGGGTCGAGCCCCTCCACGTGCACGTGCAGATGTCTCCCTTCCCTGCACCGCAGGGGCAGAGCACTCTGGCCGCTGCCTGTGGCCTGAGAGTCCTACACAAGCCCCCAATGGTCCCCCTCCTCCCAGGGGAAGAAGCTCCCAGCCAACATCAGTGAGGACGTAGAGGAGGGTGAGGTGTCAGATGAGGACAGCGCTGATGACATGGACGACGATTGCAAGCTGCTCAACGGGGATGTGAGTGGGCCAGGGCCTGCAGCCCCCAAGGGCAGCCTCTTGTCCCTGCTGTTAGGGAGTCAAGAAGACCAGTGTCTGGGCAGGGGACGTTGTGTGTATGCTGAGGGTGGCTTGCAAAGCTGCACTGCTGCTGAGGATGTGCTGGGCCTGGGGTTCCTTCCTGCTTGTGGGTCCCTTCCTGACCACCTCGCCCCTATACTGGAGAAGTGCGGCCCCTGCTGGTGATTCCCATTATTGTTCACACTGCCCAGTCCTCTTGGCCCCTCAGCAGGGGCAGCCCTGGAGGACAGCAGCTTGGGCTCCACACATTCCCAGCCCACCTACACCACCTGGGCATTGGCAATTTCCCATCTTCTGGGCTCCTCCCCGGGCCCCTTCCTGTCTAGCACCAGCTCCACCTCTAAGGTCAACCCTATAGCCACCTGCATAGGGTGATGTCACCAGGTCCCACTGCCGCTGGCCATCTGCATAAGGCGATGTCACCAGGTCCTCTCTGAAGCTGGCTTGGCCTTGGGGGCTGGGGAGCCAGCGAGGGCTTCGGGGGACTCAGGGATTCTGCATTGAGCGTCTTCCCTCCTCGGGCACTACTCAGAGGTAGCAGAGACCTTATTTCTTCCTGAGGGGCCATCCATGCGGGAGTATCAGGCAGGAACATTCTAGGCCACAGGTGGCTGCCTGCTTAGAAAGCCTGAGGAGGCAGAATTCCTCCCACAGGGGAACCTGCGAGTCTCTGCCAGGACCCGCATGTGGTTAGCGCACATTTGATGATGTCCAGCTTGTCCTCACTCCACCCTGGGTACCAGTGTTGTCCAGATGCCAAAGGCCTAGGTCCCATGCCAGGGGTCCAGGTTCATTAGGACCACACAGGGAAGGGCAGCCGCCCAGCCTGGAGGCTACCCTGAAGCCTGTTCCCTGCCATCCCTTGAGGCACGTGGTGGCCAGGGTGGGATCTCAGGTCCTGTGCTGCCCACTGACCTCTGCCCTTGAGACCCATTGGTCTCATGTACACTGCTTTTTGGGTCCCTGTGGGTAGTGCTGTGCTGCTGGAAGAGTAATGTGGACCTGGGTTCAAAACTGCCTGTGACCCAAGGAGAGTCTCATGCCCTGGGAGAGGACAGGGTGGTGCAGGGACTGGTGGGTGGTCACTGCTACTGCTCACAGGGCTATGGATGGATGATGCCAATGGGCCGGCCCCTGCTCTTGTAGGCCTCCACCAATAGGAAGCGTGTGGAAAACATCGCTAAGAGGAAATTGGACTCCCTAATCAAGGAGTCGAAGATCCGGGACTGTGAAGACCCCAATGCCTTCTCTGTCTCCACAATGACTCCCTCTGGGAAGCCGGGGCGCCGAGCAGAGGCCAAGAAGGTGAGGCCCTCTTCTGACCCACTAGCCTGGGGGCTGGGCAAGGCCCCCAGAGCTTGTGGTCAGGGCACACGTCCCCTCATGTGTACACACCTCTGCCCATGCACCTGCATACACACGTGCACATTGGCATACCTATACACACTCCTCCATATGTGCACACACCTCTGCACACTCATCCACACACCTGTGCACACACCTGCTCCTGTGCATACCTGTGCACACTCCTTTACACGTGCACCTCTGAACACTCCTTCACACATGCACACACCTGCCCACTTGCACATCTGTGTACACTCCTTCACACATGAACACAGCTGTACTCACACCTGCATCGGTGCACATCTGTGTACACTCCTCCACATGTGCGCACACCGGTAGATCTGTGTATACTCTTTCACGCATGCACACGCCTGCACACACACCTGCACATGTGCACATCTGTTCACACTCCTCCACACATGCACACACCTGTGCACAGATCTCACATGTGAGTTTGCATGCAAACATACCTCTGAACATTTACATGTGCACACTCACCTACACACACACCTGCCCACACGCAAGTACACCACAGTGAGGCCCAGAGACCCCTATCTTCCAGGGCAGTGCTCCAGCCCCAGGGTGCCTCAGGAGCTCAGCATGTCTCTGTTTCCACCTCCCATCGCGAAGACCCCCCAGTGTCTACCTTGTCAGGGAACAAGGCAGGGGCCACACCACTTATGTGGTAGGGGTGCTGCCTTTTACTTGCTCTGACTTGGCTCTGGTGTGTCCTCTCTGAGACCTAAGGGCAGACAGCCCCTGCGGTCCCTGTAGCTCCTTATGGAAGGGGCTCTGCGCATTGCCACCTTAGTGAGGGCCTCACAGGCCAGGCCCCGTAGGACACAGGAATTGAGCCAGTCCTTAGGGCTCTCTGGCAGGCCTGTGGCTGCCCCTCTCCATCCAGAACTGCTCACAGCCATGTGGGGAGGTCTTTGAGTGTGTGTGAGGGGTGCTGGTTAGGGCTGGCTGTCCTCGAGCTTGGGTTCCTCCTTAGAGCAGGGGACAGCCAATCTTACTGGTTGGGCACTTCTGCTAAGTGGCCCAAGTTGGCAAATTGCTCGGTGCTGTGATGGGCATCAGTGCAGCTGGCCTGGGGCCAGGTGGGGCATGGGGTGGGACTTGCAGACCTTGTCCACAGGGAGAGTTGTGTTGGCAGGGCATTGCATTCCTGGCACCCGCTTGCTCCACGCCCTTCTCTGCTTGGACCTGCATGTCTTTAACCCTGTCCCCAGGGTGGCTGGGAAGGTGTCTTCTCCTGGTAGCAGGGAGTGGGGAGCTGTGTCTTAATCTGGGGCCACTATTTTTAGATGCCAATGTTTCCATTTCTGCCATGTGCCATGGAGAGCTTGGTACAGTTGACACTAGCAGAGAGCTTGAGGATCACACTCAGCAGGTGGCTCTGACGGGTCCCAAGATGTTGAGGTGGGGAGAACAAGCCCCACCTGAGGCTCTAGTAGGCCATGCTTGTCGGTGGGAGTTGATGTTAACCGGGGGCACCCAGGGCTGTGGGAGAGCAGGCTGGTCCCTAGCGGGCCTCAGACTGAGCTGCTGTTGGGGACCCTGCTTGGGGAAGGCTTCCTGTAGGAGGAGGAAGAGGAGGAAAGGCTCAGGCTGAATCCTACCCTGACCAAAGCACCAGGCACTCCCAGGCTGAGTGGTGACATAGCCCTGGTGGGTCTGAGAGCCTTTGGGGATGGGCAGGAGGGCTGAGCCATTCCCCAGGCTGGGGTGGGGAATTCAGCTGGCCTCCAGCCCACTGGGTAGGTGTGGTCCAGGCAAAGAGGGGACAGCTGGGGAGTGTCGTGGAATGACCTACCAGGATCACTCATGTCTCTGCCCTCTGTATGTGAGCCTAGAGGAACACGAGCCCCACTCCAGGGTCCCTGAGGCCTGGGATGGCAGGAGTGAGTGTGGGGAGGGAGCAGCCAGATGCACAAGGAAGGGGCCCTTACCCGCATTGGGCTGCAACTGCGACCCTCCTCATGAGGCTGGCTGGGATCTGCTGGGCCGGAGAGTGGACCTTCCCCTGCTGTCCAGGCCACCTTGCCCTGGGCTCACCCCATGACGGGTGTGTCCCATAATCCCTCTGTGGTCTGGCCATGCAGCATGGGCTTCCAGGCCTCTCCAGCCAGCACAGCCCCTCCTCAGTTATGCCCCAGTTTATAGTTGCCCATGACTTTCAGAGACTGTGGCATTTGGGAGGCTTTTAGAGAGCTGTGGAGCATGTCAGCCTCAGCTGGCCCTGAGCACACTGTGAATGTGGCCTCTAGTGCCTGGTGCCTCTCCTTAGTGCTCTGTGGAGGAGAGGAAATCGGGCTGGCACTGTTGGAGGCTGCAGAGACAAGTTTCCAGAAGCAATCCAGGACCCAGGTCACCCCTGCCTCTCCTTTTTCTTTTTTTTTTTTTTGTAGAGACAGAAAAAAAATAACTTTATCGCCCCCGGTAGAGTGCCGTGGCGTCACACAGCTCACAGCAACCTCCAAGTTCTGGGCTTAGATGATTCTCTTGCCTCAGCCTCCTGAGTAGCTGGGACTACAAGTGCCTGTCACAATGCCCGGCCATTTTTTGTTGCAGTTTGGCCGGGGCCAGGTTCGAACCTGCCACCCTCGGTATATGGGGTTGGCGCCCTACTCACTGGGCCATAGGTGCCACCCACCTCTGCCTCTCCTGCTAGGATTCTGCCTTGTGCTGTGGCCACTGAAGCCTGGTGACCAGAGGCCCCTGGGACACTCTGGGCAAGATGGGCCAGTCCAACCTGCATCCTGACTCCCAGTGGGGGCAGGAGGCAGCTGGGCACAATGGAGGCTAAGCTTCCTGGGGGGTCCGTGGACTGGGCAGAGCACAGGGTGCTGGTGGGGGCGTCCGGGCTGTGTCTGGCTTAGTGCCTGTGACAGCCCTGTCCAGTTTCACGTGTGTGTGACAGGTGGTGTCCGGGCGGGCAGTGAGTGGTCCAGGCAGGAGAGACTGAGGGGGCAGGCCCAGTGGTTTGTGGTGAGGTCGGCTGAGGGTTGTGTCTGTGTTGTCAGGTGCCCAGAGTGGGCTCTGTGCAGCAGCTTTGGAACATCCACGGGCGTGTCCAGGGCCTGTGCAGGGTGTGTCCATGTGCATGTGCAGGGTATGTCCACAGGCATGTGTGGACACGTCCATATGTGTGCTGAGCATGTACAGGGTCTGTCCTGTGCATGTGCAGGGCATGCCCAGGGTGTGGCCAGGGTGGGTGCAGAGAGTGTTCACGCAGTGTGCTAGGTGGTGTCTGGCTGAAGCCTGTCTGTAACAGGGGTGCCTCTGCAGGTGCTCAGCTCTGTGGCCTTTGACAGACACCAGCCCTCACTTGGGTGGAGAGTACAGTGTGAGGTGGGGGCACTTGCTGTGCACAGCTGGGCTGAGTTTGGGGAGTCTGTAGAACAAGCTGGTGGAAGTGGGTAGTGGTGGCTGCAGTGGCCTTGTGGTGGCACAGGCTTAGCTGCGGATGAGCTTTGGCCTGGGGGGTCAGGGGGGCAATGAGAGGTGCCCTCCTACTCCTGTTTTGTACACAGCCTGAAGGAAGTTTGGCCCCGTGGCTTCCTGGGTGTCACTGGCTCCTGGCCTACCTTTGAGGAAGGTACACCTGGGCCATGTGTCTGATTAGGATAACACCTGTGTACTGGCAGAAGCGGCAGAAGTAGGCAGAGGAATGTCTATTACATAGTTACCATCTGTGGGAAACAAAATTCAGAACTGGGAGCTTAATGAGTTTAAAATGATTTGTCATGAGAGGCTGGCTGACATGGGCATGTGAGTGGACGCTTCGTTGGGCACAGATTCCCAGGCCTGTCCTTCTGGTGGGCATCTCTGAGCCCTGGGGCAGAGGGAGCAGCAGCCTACTGGCTTGAGCCTTGGCTCCCCGCCCTCCTTGCTGCCCTCCCGGGCCAGGCTCCATCCCACCTATTCCAGGAAGGCCATCAGGGCTGCTGCTGGAGCTGTCCCACCCCCTGCCCTTTTGGGCTGGGCTCACTACATCTCTCTGTCTCTCCCTTGGGTCAGAGCAAGGCAGAGGGTGATACAGAGTCTGGAGAGGACACCGGGGCCAGCAGACGAAACAGCAGCCTTCTCGTGAGCAGCTTCTCCAGGCGCAAGGTCCAGCAGGGCTCCTGGGCTGGGGCATGTCTGGTGCCAGTTCCCTCCCCAGATGCCCCCAGCCCTGGCCTGGCTTCTGGGATCCAGCCTTGAGGCTGGGGCTGGTCAGCATTGGATGCCTCAATGGCCCTAGGGTCACTGCCCTTCTCTGGCCAACGCTCCACGCTCAAGTTCTCCATGGTTCTCTTGAGAGTTCATTGGGCCCATCCCCATGACTTCCTTGAGAGTTCACTGGGCCCTGGGTGCTGTGGACGATGGACTGAGACCGTGTGGGCCCCTGGGAACCCATGGTCCCTCCCCATACCCTTCCAGCCTTTGCTGATGGCCTGGCCTGGGTGGGGCCCAGGGCTCACAACTCTGCCTTCCTGTGCAGAAAAAGGGAGGCAAGCTGAGGCCCACTGCCAGCCTGGAGGAGGGAGCCTCGGACACAGACTCCCCAGAGCGCCAGAGCCGAGGGTCAGTTCCCCGGCCTGGGGGGACGGAAGGCCAGGACAGTCCTGGGGGCTGCACCATCCCACGCCCTTCTCTAGGGTGGTCCTACGGGGGCTGACCCCTCTCCCCACCCCTCCTCGAACCTGCCAGCCACATGCTATGCCCACAGTGCAGCCCCTCTGTGCCCTGAGCTTCTTTCCACAGATCAGACTCTGACCCTTATCTCTCCCATGCTCAGAACCTTGCAGAAGACCCCAAATCTCTCTGAGCTCCCCTGGCCCCATATTAACCCACGCCGCTACCTCCCCCTTCCGCAGCCCACGAGAGGGCCCGTGGCCTTTGTAGCGATGGGCAGCTCCAGCCTGCCTCCCCACCTGGTGCTCACATTTCTGAACCCTCAGCACAGCCTGAGGGTTGTCTCTAGGGGCCCAGAGACAAACTCTGTGCCTGTCCCCCAGCACCACCAGGGCATCCACCATGTGCTGGGGCACACGAGTGTGTGGTGTAATGGATGTGTGATGGATCTTGCTGCCCAAGATGGAGCCTGTGCCCTGGGGACCCCCTTTCGGGGCTGGGTGCAGCTTCAGTGTACTGACACCCAGTGAATCCCACAGGACAACCCGGCAGAAGAAGACCATGCAGCTGTCCCGGGCTCTCTCGGACCTGGTCAAATACACCAAGTCTGTGGGCACTCATGATGTGGACATGGAAGGTGAGGGCCAGCAGGCTGGGCATGGGCAGGTGGGTTGGGGCCTCCCCATCCCAACTCTGGTGTGCATGTCTGTACACCTGGGGGACCCCTGGGCCTGATGTGTGACGCTGGCTGCCGGCGCCTCAGTGGCGTCCAGCTGGCAGGTGTCCTCCTTCAGTGAGACCAAGGCCCACCAGATCCTGCAGCAGAAGCCAGCCCAGTATCTGCACTTCAACCAGCACCAGCTCTCCCGCGTCTATCCCTCCTCCTACCGGGTGGACTCCAGTAACTACAACCCACAGCCCTTCTGGAACGCGGGCTGCCAGATGGGTGGGTGCCCCTAAACGGCGCATGGGGGGACCCATGCAGGCCTTGCCTTGCTGTCGGGTGCCATTGTCTGTGGCTTAGAGACTCTGAGCACTGTGCTGTCCACCACACTGGGCTGGCCCTGGGGCGGTGTCCTTAAGATCAAGGGCAATGAGGGAAAGGGGCTGAGGGTCGGCTGCGCACTCTGGAGGTGTAACGCAGGGGCCCTGCTCATGGTGGGGAATGGGGCGGACAGCAGACTTGTGGGCAGGCAGGCAGACAGGGGACACACCTGAAGGCCAGGTGCTGACAGGACGTTGTTGGCCCCTCCCTCAGTCGCCCTGAACTACCAGTCCGAGGGGCGGATGCTGCAGCTGAACAGGGCCAAGTTCAGCGCCAACGGCAACTGCGGCTACGTGCTGAAACCCCCGTGCATGTGCCAGGGTGAGGCGTGTGGAGGCGCCACCTGGGAGTCCCCACAACATGGGTTGGGGGTGCACACACTATTGAGGTTGGGAAACTTGGGCAGAGTCTCCTAGAGGCCCATGCTGGGGCCCTGCTCTGGGTGCTGGAGGGTGGGGAGTGCAAAGCAGGACCCACCTCTGCCACAAATCTGGGGATGGGGAATTGGGGAGCCCCTGCCCCATTCCCAGCCTTTGTGAGACCAGCAGGACAATGTCTGAAGAGTCCTAGTGCCAGTGACCCAGCCCCTGTGTTGGGCCCACATGGGGCTCAAGGTGGTGCCCTGGCCAAGGCATCTTTTCCTGCCACCCCACTCTTGTCCCTACACCCTGACTCACCTGCACTGGGGCCCCTCATGCCATTTGGGGTGTACCCCACCTGCTGAGACCCCAGTAATGCCCTTGCCCTGCCCTGGCATGGGCCCTACCTACTGTGGCTGGGTGGGGGCTGTTTGCTGCTGGCCAAGGCTTGGGCCTAGTCTCATGCCCGGCATCCATTCAGGCATCTTCAACCCCCATTCTGAGGACCCCCTGCCCGGGCAGCCTAAGAAGCAGCTGGCTCTGCGTATCATCAGTGGGCAGCAGCTCCCCAAGCCGCGGGACTCGATGCTGGGGGACCGGGGAGAGGTAGGGGTGGGGCACGCACGGGTGGGGGCCGGAACACTGTCTGGACCCAGAAGCCACACCTCCCACCATCCCCAGATCATTGACCCCTTCGTGGAGGTGGAGATCATCGGGCTCCCGGTGGACTGTAGCAAAGAGCAAACCCGCGTGGTGGATGACAACGGTGAGGCTTGCGCTGCCGGGCGTCCTAACGCCACGTCTGCCGTCTGCCGTAGTGGAGGCGCTTTGCAGGGGGTACCTGCTGTGTGCTGGGAGCTCTAACGGGGCGGACGCTGCCCAGGCAACGCACCTCCCCTGACGAGCCTCTGCGATGTGCCTCCAGGATTCAACCCCATGTGGGAGGAAACCCTGGTGTTCACAGTGCACATGCCTGAGATTGCACTGGTACGCTTCCTCGTCTGGGACCACGACCCCATCGGTCGGGACTTCATTGGCCAGAGGACACTGGCCTTCAGCAGCCTGATGCCAGGTGGGCAGGGCCACACACACCTCATCCCCCCATTAGCTGAGGGCCAAAAGGACAGAGGGGGCTGACCAGGACCAAGCAAGAGGTTATGGGGCTCTGTGGACTGGGTGGGCATGGCCCACGAGGAAGGGCTCATGCCCGGGAGGGAGCCTTGCAGGCCACAACAATGCTGGCAGGCTTCCTGGAGGAGGGAGGGGGCTGTGCTGAGTCCCCAGGGGGCAGAGTCCCAGGCCTGGGCTCACTGGTGGCACTTGAGGCTGTGAGACCTTTAAGAACAGAATAGGCTGATGGGGGTGGGACGGGGGAGCCCTGTGACCCCATGGCGTCATCCCTGCTGTCCCAGGCTATCGGCACGTGTACCTGGAGGGGATGGAAGAGGCCTCCATCTTCGTGCACGTGGCTGTCAGTGACATCAGTGGTAAGGTGAGTATCACCAGGGGGCCACCAGCATCCTGGGAGGGGCAGCAGCCCCCTTGCCCCACTTCACCTTAGCAGTGTCCCCAGGTTGGCCCTGAGTCTGAGGAGAGAGACTCACAGCCCTTTCTTCCAGTGGAAGTGTAGGGGACACCTGATCTGCAGCCTGCAGTGCTAACCCTGTGTCCCAGGGCCAGCTGTGGGCAGCTGAGGGCCAGGTGGAGCCCCACACCCTATTGTCCCCAACCTGCTTTTGGTGGGCACCAGCACCTGTCTCAGGCCTTGCCCAGGTCTTGTCCTTGCTGAGACTGGTGCCCAGGTTTGAGAGCACAGCTGGTCCTCTCTCGGGCTGCCTCACCCCTCCCCACCCCTACTGTCCAGAGTCCCCTGAAAGGTGGCTGCCTACCTTTGCCCTTGCCCCAGGCCAGGGTAGGACAGTGGGCTGTCCAGGATGGCTTGGGCCTCCCAGTCTGCAGAGCCAGCTCCCCGGGTCTGAGCTGGGGCCTGGTTCCCTCAGGGACTGTAAATGCATAGCTCAAGGCCCACCTGGACCCAAGACTGACCATCTCTCTCCTGCGACATTTGTGGGTTCAGAGGTGCAGGCCGGACCAGGCGCTGCAGGCATCGTCTCCCCAGTGTCCGTCTCTCTGTCCGTCTGCCTGCCTGTCTCCGTGCCCCGCGGTCTTGCCACCTCACGGCCCCCGTCTCTTTGGTCTTGCAGTGGGCTTCTCTGTGTCCCAGTCTGCCTTTAGAAGCACAGCCTTGTTAGGAGCCTTACAGGTACCCCGGCGCTGGGGGCAGTGTAGCCCGGCGTTCCACCTGCATGCCAGGCCGCACCCCATTAGCACCTGTGATTCCTGGTAGTATTCTGGAGACTGTCTGTTCATGTCACATGGATCATGACATGGTTCTGGGGTCCCCTGGGCCATCATCAGTGGGCAGTGGCATTTATGAGGCAGATCCAGGATTCGACAGGCTGCTGCCAGTGCTGCCTGAGCCTCTGCACACCACCAGGGCCTCTTTCTCCTGCAAGCTCTGGAGCCCCGCTGTGCCCCCATGTGCCTTTTCTTAGCCCCCTTCATGTGACCCCCTTCCCCATGCCAGCCACACCCAAGGCTTGGGTGGGTTGTCCCTGGTGGCGCTCCTAGCCTGAATCCTGGATCTCCTTCTAAATGGCTTCCCAGCCTACTCTGACCAAATTGCACTGGATTTGGGATCTTGAATCAGGAAGCTGATTCAAGTGCTGGCCAATTTGATGCCTCTGCCCGGAAGTGCCCCTGCTGGGGGTGACCGCTCTGTGCACAGGCACGGCTCATCATGGGGGAGCGGTGGGTGTTGGGGTCTCGGGGCACACGACTGTCTGGCATGTGAGGCTCCTTCTGACCTCTGCACACTTGAGATACAGCTGCCGGGCCTCTCTGGTGGTGACCTTGCACTTGCTTGCTGGTCCTGGGGGCCCCTGGCTGCTCTCAGGCAGGGAGGCTGCAGAACAGCCATGTGCAGGTCCCATCCAGAAGACCAGCTGTGGCTTGAGGCTGGTGGCCAGGAGCCCAGCCTATCTGGGCAGTGGTACTGGGAGCACCAAGCCAGCTGTGGGCTCCAGACTCCCCATGAACAGAGCACAGGACAAGGCTGGGAAGCTGTCTGGAGGTTCAGGAAGGCTTCCTGCATGAGGTGGCACCTCCAGGAGATAGGCGTGTCACCAGGGGTGGCTGGGCAGCAGCTGAGGGAGAGCAGCCTTCAGGCTACAGGGGCTGCACCTGCTTTCCTGGCCTGCGGCACCTGCAAGCAGGGCAGATGCGCTGGGGGTGATGTCAGCCTTTCTGCCCCACACCATGCCCTGTCCCCTGTGGGCTTCTGTATCAGCAGCTCCATGGGAACTGAGGCTGGAGGCCATAGCAGGTGCAGGGTGATGGCCAGGGTGGAGAAGCCTGAGGAAGAATGTTCTCCCCTGCCCCTCACTAGGAAGGAAAATGCTTAGTTGGAAAGATGTAGGCCTGCAATCCCTGGCGGAGGTGATGTGGAGCCCCTGGTTCCCATGGCTGATGTCTTTCTATATAGCCCTGGCCAGCCCTGGAGGTGGCCCCAGTCCATTGCACCCACATGGTTGCTGGTGTCCACTGGGGAGCAGCTGTGGTTCCCAGCCACAGCTATGTAGACTCCTTCTCTTGCAGGTCAAGCAGGCTCTGGGTCTAAAAGGCCTCTTCCTCCGTGGCCCAAAGCCCGGCTCTCTGGACAGTCATGCTGCTGGACAGCCCCTGCCCCGGCCCTCCGTTAGCCAGCGGCTCTTGCGGCGCACAGCCAGTGCCCCGACGAAGAGCCAGAAGTCAGGCCGCAAAGGCTTCCCAGAGCTGGTCCTGGGCACACAGGACTCGGGCTCTGAGAGGGTAGCTCGCGACATGGCACCCCCCAGCCCTGGCCCTGCTCTGGAGGCCCCGGTTTGGGAGGGGCCCGGCAGCAGTAGTTTCCGAGGTAAGGCACCTGCAGTGGTAGCAGAGAGGAACCTGGCACAGGCACGGCCTTCACGGATGCCCGAGGGCCCTGGGCCTGCAGGGATGGCTGCCACATGCATGAAGTGCATGGTGGGTTCCTGCGCTGGCGTGGATGCCGAGGGCCTGTGGAGGGAGCGGCCGCCCAGCCCGGGGCCTGCAGGCCAGCCCACTGCCATTAGCCAGCAGCCCCAGGCCTGGGCTGACTCCCCAGGGGCACCCTGCTGTGGCCTGGACCCCCGAGCTGCCCCAGGGAGGAGCACAGAGGCTCCTGAGGGCTGCAGGGCCCAGCAGCCAGGTCCAGGCAGTGGCTCCGCGTCCTCAGACTGCAGCAGCCCGGAGAGCCCGGGTGGCCCCCAGGGGGTCTGCCGCTGGCAGGAGGCCGTTGGCAGGCAGCCTGGGGCCCTGCAGGGAGAGCTGAACGCCTTGTTCGTTCAAAAGCTGGAGGAGATGAGGAGTAAATCCCCCATGTTCTCCACTGGTAAGACCAGCTGTCTGTCCGCGCCCCGTGCTGTCCTCCTGCACGCCCCCAGCATGGCCTAGGCCTTGTGCCACCTGCTGCTGCTTCTGCGTCACAGACGCCGCCTATGTGCTGTGGCACCTGTGTCGCTGTGCTCCACTGGCTTGTCCTGCAACTGTGCCCCCAGCCCTCCAGCCTGACCTGGGGCCTGGGGACTTTGGGAGGGAGGGGATGAGCTGAGCCGGTGAACCATCCCAAGAGACAGCCATGCCTGCTCAGGACCTCAGAGCTCCTGCCAGGCTTTAGCCAGGACCCCGAGATGGGGCCACCCAGCTGGGCCAAGCCCACCTCGTTTATCGGTCAGCTGCCTGGGTGTCCCAGGGCCCTTCCTGGGACTGTGGGCCGCTTCCCATCCCTAACCCCGCCTCCCTCCAGAGCCAGGCCCTGGGCTATCCCTCTTGGGGAGGTGACATGGTCAGTGGTGCAGCCACAGGGCACCCATCATCTGAGACTCCTGGCTGGTGCTCGGCCTAGAAGTTGGGTCCTTGGAGTTTGCAAAGTGTTGAATGGAGGCTCCCTGTTCTCCTGGGGCCCTGAGTCTGGCTGAACTCCACTGAGCAGCTCTGCTCTGGCCCAGTGGGTCCCTCCTTAGCCTGGGAGGGAGGGGTATAGGGGCTGTGCTGCCATCCCTGCCCCCATGCTGACCGAGTTCTCCTTCTGTCCTTGCACTCATGCTGCCTCCTAGTTAGGAACTGAGCTCGCAAGTGACAGGTAACGGGGCAGCCCCAGCCCCGGGAGCCCCCACCTGTCCACTCTCCCAGCCCCTGCATGGCAGGGTGAGGGCACCAAGCGTGTCCTGTTGGACGTGTGTGATGGAGGACAAGGGCTGGCCCCATTGTTCCCTGGTGCAGGGGAGTGTGGGGGCCACAGGGACACCACCCTGAGGGGAGTCCCCCTCCTTCGGCCTCTGTCTCACTTGCTCACTCGCTCTCCATTTCTTTCCCTGTCCCTCGCCCCTAGGTGTTCGCCCCTTCTCCCTGCAGAGGTCCATCCCCCCCCTGTGCAGCCTGGACACCATTGCTGAGGAGCCAGCACTGGGCCCCGGCCCTACCAGCCCCTCTCAGGAAGGGTCCCAGGATCCCATAGGCCCCACAGTCAACGTGGCCAACTCCATGGGGATGGTACTAGGGGCTTCTGTGCCCCTCCAGCTCAGAACTGGGAGCCCTGGGGCCACCGAGGAGCCCCCAGAGGGCAGGTGGCAGCCGTGTGATAGCGGGGACCCCAGTGGGGCATGCAAGGGGGCCCCTGACAGCCAAAAGGACAGCAGGAGCCAGCCCCAGGCCCCGGGCCATCTGCCCACAATTAGAAGGGCCAAGAGTGAGGGGCAGGTGCCCACGGAGCTCCTGAGTGGATGGCCGCCCCATCCACCGAGGCCCTCTCCGGCCCCTACTGTGTACTCAGATGCTACAGGCAGTGATCGGCTGTGGCAGCGGCTGGACCCAAGAAGCCACCTTGACAGCATGTCCTCATCTTCTAGTATGTCATCCAATGACACTGTCATCGACCTCTCCCTACCAAGCCTGGGCCTGGGCCGCAGTCGAGAAAGCCTTGTGGGGGTCCCTGTGGGACGCCTGTCTCCAAGGCTCTGCCCAGACCTGTCTCCTGTGACCAAGAGCAAATCCAATCCCAACCTATGGACTACGGTCCAGCCGGCCCCTTTGCCCGACCAGCTGTGGCCCCGACCTCTGGCCCCAAGGCTGACAGACCTCCATCCCCAACCATGCTGGGGCCGCCTCTCCCTGGGGGGTCCACAGGACTGCCCCGTGGCCACCAAGTCCAAGAGTCTGGGGGACCTGACCGCCGATGACTTTGTCTCCAGTTTCAAAGGCAGCTCCCATAGCCTGAGACGCAGTCTGGGGCCTCTGGGCGTGGCACAGCGGGCAGCGGGCGTGGGGCCTCAGCGGGATGCCTTGACAGAGCAGCTGCGCCAGCTCACGGGCTTCCAGAGGGCAGGGGACATCACATCGCCCACCAGCCTGGGGCTGGCTGGAGAGGGGTCTGCAGGGGGCCCTGGCTTCCTTCGCCGTTCCTCCTCTCGTAGCCAGAGTCGCGTGCGTGCCATCGCCAGCCGAGCCCGCCAGGCCCAGGAGCGGCAGCAGAGGCTACAGGGTCTGGGCCCGCGGGGCCCCCCTGAGGAGGAGCGGGGCACTCCTGAGGGCGCCTGCTCCGTGGTCTATGAGCGCTGTGCAGATGTGCTGACCACTGCCAAGGGAGCCCCCAGGCAGGTGTCCGGGGCAGCTGAGGGCCTGCGCCTCCTAAGACTGTGACCCAGCCAGCTTGTTGGCAGGCCAAGGGCAGGTGAGGGTGGCTGAAGCCGTGCCCCGACACCCTGCTGGGCCCACTGGATATTGGCTTCGCCAGGCAGTTTCCTCAGTGTTTCAAGATGTACATGTGGAGAGAGATTTAAATTTTTAGAGGCAAAACACACATTAAAATAGTACAGAGCCCTTTTCACTTCAGCCTGGCTCTTGGCCCTGGACTGTGTGGTGTACACGTGTCTGTGTCCCGGGGATGCTGGTGCTACACCTGGAGCTGCTCAGAACGTTTGTCCTGTGCCCACTCTGACCCCACGTGTTTGCCTATCCTCGACAGTCCTCTGTATTGGACATTTTAAAGTCTATGACTGCCTATGCAGCATGGGGTTTCCAGCTTGGCTGCCTGCCTATGGCCGCTCCCCAAGTATACCCCAGGTCAGGAAGGGCCAAGCCAGGGGGGTAGTCTGTGCTGTGCCGCCATGCTGGCACCACGCATCCCTCAGCCCTGCCATTCCCCTGTGCAGGGCACTGAGGATGACAGGGAGCAGGGATGCAGTGGGAGGGGGCTGCTGCTCCAGGACCCAGGGCAGAAACTCAGTCCAAGTGGTTAGAGCCCTGTGGACAGAGGGCCTAAGGTCCCCTGGTGACACTGCACACCAGCCTGCTGACCAAGGCCTCCTTGTGCACCCCCAAGGGCAGTGCCTGTGTGCAGGGCAGGGCTGGCGTGGGTATGCAGGGGTCTGCAGGAGCCAAGGAGGCCGTGAGGCCGTGGGGCTAACATCCTCCCAAGCAAGGTGCCGGAGACTTTCTGCTTGGTTGCGAAAGGGCTGGGGGATTGTGGGGGTTGTGGGGGCACAGAGGGTACCTGGCTCTTAGGCAGGCCCTGGGAGAGTGTGGTACTCAGCACACCGGGGATCCTGTCCCACTTCCCCTCCCTCCAGGTCTATGCCCACCCCCACCCCCTGCATGAAGGCCCCAGCTCTGGCCAGGGGGAACTTTCTCCCAGAGGCAGACAGGCTCTGAGGCCCTTGGGGTTGAACCCTGTGGGGGTCAGAATGGGAGGTCCCACACCTGGGAGTCCCATGGCCAGTGCTGCCTGTCTACTACCACAGCTATCCCCGGGGTTGGACAGTGATTTGGACTGATAAGGGGGCCTCTGCCCTGCTACCCCTCAGGGAGGGAGGAGGATGTACCAGAACAAAGATCAACCTCAGGACTGCCAGGTCCCCTCAGCTGCCCAGAGCCACGAGACCTGCTGCCACCGGGTGGCTGCTGCAGGACGGCCTTGTCCCATCAAGGCACTCCTAGGGTAGGTCACACAGACACAATGTGAGACCACTACTGCCTGCCTCAGCCTTGGGTGTGTCCAGCTCTGCAACTCAGGACCCAGACCTCTGAGCAAAGCTGTCTGGAAGGTGACGTGGGACAGCACCTACTTGTGGGGCCTCAGTGAGGTTCCCAACCTGGAGAGGCCTGGCAGGGATGAGGCAATAGGGTGGCCTCCTCAGGACCCGTCTGGCAGCTAATGTGCCATCAATAGGTCCCACTGTGGGACCTCAGAGCTCACAATGGGGCCTGCTTCCCAGCCAAGGCCCTAGCCAGTCACTCCAAGGGGTGCTCTTGCTGGTCCCAGGAGACATGCCACCTGAGAGAGCAGCCCCAGGGCTGGAGACCTCCAGGAATCTTGGCGTACTCCCAAGGGCCCCTGCTGGTGGCTACCCCCACCCTGTACCCACCTTACGCTCACCTCAGCCACAGGCACGGTCCTGGGGACACTGGGCTCAGGGCTGTGCACTGTTCAAAGGGTACCTGATACCCTTGGCCTCCCTGTGGGCTGGAGTCAGAAATGCTCAGAGCCAGCACAGTGAGATGAAGGACGTGCTGGACAGACACGGCAGTCTGCTCCCTCTGCCTGGAAGGAGGTGGCAGAAGACACCTGGACCTACGGGGAGTGGGGTGCAAGTGCCAGGAGAGTTCTGGAAGTAACTGGTGGAAACGGCTCCCCTCCTGCTGCCCAGATATACTACAGACAGTCAAGGCCCCAGCCCACCTCCAAAACTAAGCACAAAGGCACAGGCGCTCTGGCCTCACTTAAAAACTCTTATTTGGTGCATGCCTGCAGCACGCATCCCAGCAGATACACGTGTATATATTTATATATTTATACATATATAAAAGATTATTTAACAGTTAAATATATTCCAATACGACGTCTCACAGGACAAAAGCTGCATCTCCCATCACAGGCGTGGCTGTGCCGGTTGGGGTGCACGCCCCACGTCACAGAGCACAATATAAATATTTTAATTTGAATGCAGTTTCCCTGTGTGGTAAAAACACACTCCTGACAGTGACAAGCAGAACAGTCTGGCAGAAGCAGGCGCCTCACTTGGCTGGAACCTCATACTTGAAGATGACACTGAAAAGCCGGCCACCCAGCCGCTCGGCCAGCCAGGCATTCTTGATGACCGCCAGCTTGAGACTCTCACAGCACAGGGCTGCGTGGTAGTTGGTGTGGACAGCACGGCCCATGCCTTCGATGACCACCAGGTCTGCACCTCGCTCCCGCACCAGCACGGCCAGCCCCTTGTCCAGGCGGCTTTGGGGAGGAAGGTGGCAGTGAGGCAGGGGCTGGGCTATGCCTAAGGGGCCCCAAACTCTGCTTCCCTGGAGGGTAGTGGCCAGTAGGAGGGCTGGGAAGCCCCCAGCCTCAGTCATGAATGTGGGGGCTTCCAAATCAGCCTCTGCCTGGCAGCTGCTTCCTCCAGGCCTTCTCAGGGCAGCAAAAGCAGCTCCAGCTGAAAATACCTTGATGAGGCCTTTCAGTTTTCCACCCCCCAGCCCTCAGGGCAGCGGTTCTCAAGCTGTGGGTCTGACCCACAGGAACTGTATTAAATGGTTGCGGTTGCGGCATTAGGAAGGTTGAGAACAACTGCCTCAGGGGATCTTACTTTCCATAGATTTTAGGCCCTTCCTCTTGGTTAAGAGGATGAGGGGCACACAGACCAATGGCGAGGGCCCCAGAGCTTGGGCTTCACTCACGACCCTTTCTCACTTCAGAGCTGGGTAGAGAGGAGCATCATGTGTGACAATTGGTCATCCTCTGCAATCCACGTGGGGACCCTGAATCCACCCCCTCCACCCCTGGTCCCCATGGGGATGGCATCATGGCCCCTCCCCCGGCCAGCCCGGGTCTGTGGTTAGGGTAGTGGGGGGCAGTGTGGACCTGGGGGCACATTACCTGAGGTCGAGGCACGGAGAGCTGGAGCCTGTCTGTACCAACAGCAGCCTCTCACCTCTGAGCGCAGAGCTGCCAGGGCATGAGGTGGTCAGCGCCCCTGGAGGGTGGCACCTTGGGAAGCCTCCCTCTTGCCTGACAACTCCCAGGACCTTCTAAACCCATGGGGTGCTCCCTCCCTGTGAGAGGGGCCTCCCAGCACCAACAGCCCACGCTTACTGGACAACAGGGTCCATGGCCGCAATGCGCTCAGCCACGATGAGAGCCTCACTGTAGGTCACGTCATTCAGGGCTGGGCCCGAGTTGCACGCCAGGATGACCTGCAGTGGGAGGGCCCAGGCTCTATAAAGTCCTTTGTTGCTGTCACCCAGCATGGAGCCAGCCTGTGCCCACCCTAGGGTCTCGATGGCAGGTCCTAACAGGGGTGGTGCTGCCCACCTGGCCTGGCCAGCTGCTGAGGTGCAGGGACTCCAGCTTACCTCGCTGCTCTGCTAACACCAGGGCAGGCCTGCTCAGAGCTGCCCAGCCTCAAAGGTTAGTATGAAGTCACAGCCCAGAAACCTCTCCCCACCAATACCTGGGCTCAAGCCCTGGGCTTAAGCAGATGGACACCATATCCTGCACCGGGGGAGGCTGGGAGCCATCCACCCCCACCCCCCACTCCCCCACCCCCATCCCATCTCCCCTGCACCTGCCTGCTGTGGACAAGGAGCTCTGCCCACTGCTGCCAGAGGCCCACGACAGTGCCAACCCCACCACGGCAGAGGAGCCCAGGCAAGGGTCCCACCCACCTCCTCACTCACCTCTGTCCCTCTAAGGAGTAGCTCCCTGACAAAGGGGAAGACTCCCAAAATGATGTCTATTCCACTGTTATCTGCGAAAATTAAGGCACATTTATGAGGGGGCCCCTGCAAGACAAAACCAGGACGTTCAGTTGGGAACAGGTGCATTCAAGTGATTGAGACACCACCACCCTCTGCACTCCCCCTGTAGGGGCTTGGGCCAGGGCTTCGGGATCCCAGAGGCATAGTGGGTGTTGGATGGGCCAGCCTGCTGGAGCTGAGGGCAGCGGGCCCAAGGAATGGTCACCACAGGAGCTCAACCACCTTGGGGGCCCTGTGGATTCGACTCTTGGCCCAGGAGTCTGTGACGCTAACGGGGAGCTGCTTCCCACCTGCTTCCCTCTGTGACCGACCACCCACCTGGGCCCCCCCACCCCGGCCCCCCCGTCTCCCAGGCTCTGGGCTCAGGTCCCATCCCCCAGGGCAGAGGCAGGGGCACCTCCACGCACCTTTAATCTCTGAAGCCACTTGTTGTAGGTGTCCACCAGCCAGGGGCGCTCTGCATGAGAAACAGGACATAAAATTAGTACACTGCCTGTGGCCAGGTCTGCATATGGCTTCTGAGATGCATGTTCAACTTTCCTCTCTCTGGGGGTAGCTTCTTACTGACTCCCTGAGCTTAGATGACAAAGTTGTGAGCAGGGGAGTGCCTGGACCTTGACTATGCCACTGTATTCACTGCTCCAGAACATTCCAGACACTAAGTGTCTTAGACACGGGAGCCCTGAGGCATCCATACCTTGTAACTTCCTCTTTGCTTCTTCAAACCCAAACTGGGGGTCGGATTCAAGAACACTGTACGGAAGAGAAAAAAAGTTAAGAAAAAAGCAAAACTCCAGCCCACATAGTTTAATGTGGAAACCCCAAATATAGCATTTCCCAAGCAGAACAAACACAGAGATAATGATGTGTAGTTATCACCGCCTTCTGTTCAGCAAAAATCCCAGAGGGCTGCTAGGCAGAGGTTTTTTTTTGAGACAGTTTTGTTTTGTTGCCCTCGGTAGAGTGCTATGGCATCATAGCTCACAGCAACTTCAAACTCTTGGGCTCAAGTGATCCTCTTGCCCCAGCCTCCCAAGTAGCTGGGACTATAGGTGCCCACCACAACATCTGGCTATTTTTTTAGAGATGAGGTCTCACTCTTGCTCAGGCTGGTCTTGAACTCCTGAGATCAGGTGATCCAACCACCTCTGCCTCCCTGAGTACTGGGATTACAGGCGTGAGCCACCGTGCCTGGCCTGGGCAGAGGTGATTTTTTTTTTTTTGGCTGGGGCTGGGTTTGAACCCATCACCTCTGGTATATGGGGCTGGCACCCTACTCCTTGAGCCAAAGGCATTACCCCTCCTCCCCCTTTTTTTTTTTGAGATAGTCTCACTATGTCGCCCTAGGTGGAGCGCCAGCTCACGGCAACGTCTAACTCTTGGGCTTAAGTGGTTCTCTTGCTTCAGCCTCCCAAGTAGCTGGGACTACAGGCACCCACCACAACACCCGGCTATTTTTTGTTACAGTTGTTATTGTTGTTTTAGCTGGCCCAGGCTGGATTCAAACCCACCAGCCCTGGTGTATGTGGCTGATGCAGTAACCACTGTGCTATGGGCACCGAGCCAGTGGGCAGAGGTTTTAAAAGAACAATAAATCATATTTCTCAAGGTAAATTATACAATCTCAAGGGAGTCTCATAAATGTGTCCCACTGGGTAACCACTGGGAAGGACTATGTATGGGGAACTGCTGGGCATACAGCACAGCCATGCTCAGGGGTGCAGGGCCCTTGTCAAAAGTCCCCAGCATGCTGGCCACAGGGAGTGCTTCCTAAAGGGCAGCAGTGATGAGGGTGGGAGGGACGTGGTCACACGTGTGCAAGCACACATAAGTGGACCCAGGGAAAGCCCAGAGGCTGGGCCCAGCTGTTATCCTGTGAGAGGCCTGTGTTATGCCCAGTGGGAACCTGGGCTGCCTCCCGCTGACCCCACATGCAAAGGGAGGGACCACAACGCAGTGTGGCCACCAGTGAGGCCAGGGACCAACACCTGAGGTCAATCACTGTGGAGCTGGTTCATTTTGAGGCTACCCATAGATTGGGAGCCCTAGGAGAGGACAACTAATGTTCTCAACAAAGCCCACACCTTAATCTGTTGAATGCTCTGTCAAGTACTTCTTTTTTTTTTATAGAGACAGAGTCTCACTTCATTGCCCTCAGTAGAGTGCCGTGGCGTCACACAGCTCACAGGAACCTCCAGCTCTTGGACTTAGGCGATTCTCTTGCCTCAGCATAGTAGCTGGGACTACAGGCGCCCGCCACAACACCTGACTATTTTTTTGTTACAGTTTGGCAGGGGCAGGGTTTGAACCCGCCACCCTCAGTATATGGGGCCGGCACCCTAGTCACTGAGCCACAGGTGCTGCCCCACTGCCAAGTACTTTTTCAATTCATGTAGTAAATATCATTCAATCCCTACTGTATATGATAAACAGGCATTTGGATTTTGATCACTGAAAATGCCAGCCTCAAATTCAGACCCACACCCCAAGGTCTCCATCATATAGCAGGAAAAGCACAGGGCCCAGCACAGCTCCAGGGTGCTGTGTGCTCACCACCGAGGCCTCATGATCAGGAATGCCTGAGGAGCACCAAGTGCCTAGTCACCCCACCTCCTAATGGGCAAAGCAGGTGGCCCAGGCTGGGGCAGCCTTGGATAGAGTGGAGGGGCTGTAGGATCACCCAGCTGGAGCCTCGCAGACACAGAGAGAAAAAAGGCCAGGGCGGCCGGGACTGCAGGTACCTACTCGGACACAGCTTTGGCCCCCCAGTCGAAGACGTTCCCTGCCAGAAGGCCTTTCACCAAGGCCAGCTGCCTCTCCTCCCAGCCCAGCGAGTCCAGGGAGTGTACTGTCTTCGGAAAGCACTTCAATGCAATGCCATTCTCTTTCTGCTTTACCTGTGGGACATGAAACGTTGGATTCTGAGTGGAGATGTGTCCTACCCACACTGTGGCCATTCCCCTGGACCACTCCCAGGAGCTTTCCAGGGTCCTTGGCAGAGCACCACTGAAGAAGGACCCTGCACTGAGGCTGTCACAGCTCACAAGACTGTGCTCACCCTGCAGGGATGGAGCACATGCACGCCACGTTCCCTCCAGAGCCTGAGCACCCAGATCACACTGTGGAAGGCCCCTGTCGGATTCAGTAAGGAAGGGCTGGCAGTGCTGCTGCTGTCAGCCCACAGCTGCACGGTGCTCCGAGGACAAGACTGGGAGAGCTTTAGCCCACATATGCCTGAGCAGCGGCCAAAGGAGAGGACGAGGGTGGATGGCTCACCCCTACAGGCACCCAAGGCCTAAAGTCTGCCTGGTCACCAGACGCCCTGTGTGAGTGGCAGGTGGGTGAAATAGTGTGACACTGGTCCTCGACAGAAGGGGTCAGAAGAGACCCAGAAAGAGGGTAGTGTTTCCAGGCACAGCTATCACACAGGGAAGCAAGACTGATCGCAGGGATGCCAACCTTGGGACACTCAGCCCTCAGCGCAGGGAGAAGTGGCCTGGGGTGCCTAGCTTCCTGGAGGCGGGCAGAGGGAGGCCCCCAGGGAGAGGAGTGGTCCCCCCTTCACAGCTTCTGGGTGACCCTTGGCTTCCACAGAAGGCAGCAGTGCCTCTCCTGGATCCCACTCCCTTTTCTCCCTTCACACCCTGCAGTCCTGCCAGCCTCCATTCATCTGTGGGGTCACTGTGGCAGCCCCCAACACAGGTGTCCAGGAGCCACGGTCAGCAGAGGCCTGGCTAGCAGCAGCTCCACCACATAGTCCTATCACCGGACAGCCCCATCAAGACAGGATGCCCTCGCCACAGAGATGGAGAAGGGCGTGAGCAGAAGCCCTTGCTGGCACACACCTGCCTGTGAATGGGCGGCACTCACTTTGGAGTAGGGATCCGGGAAGTTGAACTCGTTCAAACAGTGCTCCCTTGTGTCCAACAGGCTGCGCACAGTCAGGGTCCCGTAAGCGCTGGGGACAGACCACAGTGGAGGGTGGCTAAGCAGGGGAGAGGCCTCGAGGGCAGTGGCTGAGTACCCATGTGTTCAGACACCCTTTTGGGAAGCCCAAGGTGGCCAGGGAAGTGAGGGTCCCCACAGCTGCTGGCCCTGCACCCCAGCCCCCCCAGCAGGGCTCTGAGAGCTGACAGCACAGCCACTCCTCACAGAAGTACACGCAGAGAGATGGCCATACTTACAACGGCTGCTGCCTCAGAGTCTGAAGCTTGTCCCAGTACTTCTGTCGGAACTTCTCTGCCCTCTCTGCAGCATCAGCAGAATCTGGCTGGCTCGCCACGGCACGCTTCACAACCTACCGATAGGGCAATCAGCCATCGGCTGGCCTACTCCTCATCACCAGTCAGCTATATGGGCGCACAAGTGTGCTGAGAATAGTCCCTCTGGAGCCCCACACGGACTCACCCCGTCTAGGGCCTCCTCGAAGCAGGTGAGCCAGTACTTGCGGGCTGGGGCATCATTGGTGAGATCGACTGTGTCAGGCACATAGGAGGATGGGTCCAGGAGGAGGGGCAGGTTGACCAGTGGCCTCTCCAGCCGGTCCATTTCCAGTAAGTCAAACTGGGAAAAGAGGAAACAACAGGTGGAGGCATCACCTCGGTTCCTGGAAGACCAAAACTTCCACTTTCCCTGTAAGATGTAGAGACTGACACTGCCTCATTCTGGGGCACAGACGTGAACCCCTGGCTAGCAGCCTACCAGACACTACACTTTGAAATGGAGCTCAGTCTGCTCCAGAAGACTCCCAGAGTGGCACCCGACCCTGTAAAGCACACCCCCCCCCAACTACCCCTGCAGTTGTCCCTCCAACCCAGCACTTTGACAGTGATGATCTCCCTGACTGCTCTGACACCAACTCACATGGCTTCCTACACCCCCAAGTGCCCAGACACACACCGCTTCCCTGCTCCTTGGTGCCAGTGTCTGCTGCCCTCACTTAGCATCATGCACCCCACTCCCCAGCACATTCTCTGCACAGGGCTACAAGTCGGCACGGTGTGTTGGCCCCTAGGCTGCACTCAGCGAGGGCCAGGCCACTGTGCTCAGCACACAGGCCCCTGGGTGTTCTCAGATGACCACCTGACTGAGGCACTTCCTACTGTCTGTTAGGAGAGCTGGACTCCTCAAGTGCCCCAGGCCCCTCCCTGCCCTCCAGGGCTGCTCCTGAGGCCCTTCTCCCGGGGCGCTTCCGCCTGCAACTCTTGGGGCGGGAGACAAGCAGGGGCTGCCTGGATGGTGAGATCTACCCAGAGGAAAAACACTTTCAAAGCATAAAAACACACCCACGTGAAGCAGGGAGAGCTGCTACATCTCCAAAGTCATGAAAGCAAGGTGACAGGAGCCGTCTGTGAACCGAGCGGGCCCCTTGGGCGCTGCCTTCCCTGCGGGCGTACCTGGTGGCTCCAGGCCCTCCCCACTATCCTGACAGACCGGACGTTCATTCTCAGCTCTGCCTCTTCTGGGCTGTTTAAACCTGAAGCAGCACCTTGGTCTTTCCACACTCCAGTCTGTCCCTCAGTGATACAGGATCCCTGACTCCTTGAGGGTCCCAGGGGCAGTTGAGCACAAAACAGATGCCTGCTAAGGTGGCTCCTCCTCATGGCCAAAGGACACCTCAGGTCGCACTGTGGCAATGACAAAGGATTGCTGCCCTCCCAGAATTTAATTTTACAATTGCTAAAAGCAGGAATCTGAGCAAACATTTGACAAATCGCAAATAAGCTGGCAGACACCAGCCTTTCTTCCAAACACCCGTCTTCAGGGATGAGTGGGCCAGGAGCCTGTGTTCTGCCCGCTGGGGTCCCCCCACCCCCATCCAACCACAGCAGGTGCAGCAATGCTTGTGTGGCAGGTGCAAAGTCTGTGTGCAGGCACTACACTGTGTGAGCTGAGGGAACGCTCCTGAGAAGTCATGACCTGATCTGGCATGATCCTGAGAATGTTCCCACCTACGAAGGCCTGCCTCCCCTAAAGAAAAGCAACTTTCTGCCAACTATGCTAGCAGTTGGTCCCTGAAGGGGGTGCTGTGACCATCTACTACTTAAGTGGCCAGGTGCCTGCTCACTGAGCTACAAAGGGAACAAACCAGCCAGGGTACACCACCCACGGCCACCCTCCCCCCCCCAGGTCCTGCTTCTCCCTGCCTGCCAGCCCCAAAGCTCTCTGCTCTGCTTAGGCCAGGACAAACCTACCATCTAGTCCCATGCACTTCACCAAACCAAGTAGGGATTTGAGGAAAGGATCCAGAACCTTCTGAGAAGAGCAGGTTCCTGTGACTCCAGGGATTGACCCTGACCTGGCTGTGGCCTGGGGCCCCTGGTCCTCCCTGAACCAGTGTATTCTCTGCAACAGGGGCTAGGCCAGACACTGAGCAGACGCTGAGTTTCACAAACGTGAGAGCAGACGCAAACTCGAGGGCCAATAGGAGCAAGCTCAGATGTCTCAGGAAAACCCCGGAGGAGTCTGCACTCAAGACCCCAGGGCCACCGACGGTGGGCTCAGGTGTCTTGGGATAAGCCTGGAGTCTGCACTCAGGCCTCAAGTGCGTGTCATTCATTAGAAGGACACCTGTGCACCTACCACTGTGATGGGGCTGTTCTCAGGGACCTGACAGTGAGCCGGTACAGACTATTCACTTGGGCCCCTGACAGCCAAATGCTACTCACGGTGCCGCTCCTCGCCCGCTGTGTGGGGCCCAGTTCGGGCCCAGTGCTCATCAGCCCGGAGCTACCTGCGTAGTTCTCCCCCCAGCTGTACTGGTTGGGGTCTGGAATGAGAGGCCAGTGCCCAGGTTAGCCTTGCCCCTGATCCAGGGTGGAAGTTGGGCAGGAAAGGGCACAAACTTACTGAGTCAGCCCTGAGGCCTTAGCCCCCTCCCACTGCTGCTCTGACCACAGGCCACCGCCCTTGTATCCAAGCTGCCCACAGGGGTAGAGGCTGCCTTACTCACTGTCTTGCTCAGCCCCTCTCAGGAACGCGCCGATGGCGCCCAGGTAGCCCTCGTGCCTCAGGAACAGCGCCTGGACTTCCCCCTGCCATGGCCAAAGCCCACGTGTAGCTGGTCAGAGGCCCCCCTGGCAGTGGGAATTGCTCTAAACCAAGTTGCCATGCGCCTCATGCTGCATGCCCCCCCCAGTGCTATCCCTAGAACACTGGGCAATGGGTCTGCACCTGTTGGCTCAAGAACCTGAGTCAGAGTTCTTCCATAGGGAAAAGCTGCTTCCATGAGATTAACCACCACTGGCCGGGCTGCTGACTGACCCAGCACAGTAAGGGCAGGCCTGGTTGGCAGGCACCGTATGGCGTCTCCAAGTGGCACTGACCCTTGTTGATGGGGAGACTATCCCTAAAGTGCTGACTATTGGTGACACGCCCAGACCCATAAGCAGACACAGTGCAGGGAATCCATGCTGGCCAGAGGGAGGGACTGGTGGGTGCCAGCCTTCCTGGTAGGCCAGGGCAGGCAGCTGGCCTGGGGTGGTATCTGGCACATAGTACTCTCTGACCCGCTCTGGTTCAGGGCTGGCACTTTGCTGCTCTGGGAGACATGAGGATCTGTGTCAGGCAACTGGGCCAGAAGCAGCTGCAGCGCTGGGGACGTCTCACCGTTACCTTGGAGAAGAAGTTGATGCTGTAGGTGATGGTGCGCATGGTCACGGGGTGGCCCCGGATGAAGAAGCCCCCAAAGTACACTCGATCCAGCTTGTGCAGCCGGGCGTGGAGGCAGGCAAGCTGCCCGATGTCATTGCTGATCATGTGTAGCAGACTCTTGGCCATGTCCTCCTTGGAGAACTCTGTGGGGTAGAGAGACCACATGAGGTGTGAGCACTGTTGGGAGGTAGGGGACGGAGTGTGAGGTGTGAGCACTGGTGAGGAGTGAGGGACAGGTGTGTGAGGTGTAAGTGCTGGTGGGGGTGGGGGATGGGGTGTGAAGTGTGAGCTGATTGGGGGGGATGAGGTGTGAGGTATGAGCTCTGATTGGGGGGATGAGGTGTGAGGTGTGAGCTCTGATTGGGGGGGTGAGGTGTGAGGTGTGAGTTCTGATTGGGGAGACGGGGTGTGAGTACTGGTGAGAGGTGGGGGATGGGGGTGTGAGGTGTGAGCTCTGATGCGGGGAATGAGGTGTGAGGTATAAGCATAGGTGAGGGGTAGGGGACAGGGTGGGAGGTGTGAGCTCTGGCAGGGGGGTGGGGGATGGGGTGGGAGGTGTGAATTCTGGCAGGGGGAGTGCAGGACGGGCTGTGAGGTGTGTGCTCCAGTGGGGGTAGGGGGTGGGGGAGGTGCAGAACTCAGAGCACAGGGCACTGGTGACAGGTGGCTCACTCCTGGGTGGATCAGGCTTTGGTTTCCACGGTGGAGGGGACCCAAACTACTTGTAACTCACAGGAACTGCCCATGCAGTTTCTCCCAAATGGAGACTGAAGATGTCTACTTGTCTCCACGGTCTGAAGACAAAACAGGTCTACACTACACTACACTGCGGGGACCTGGTGGGTGAGGGTCACGGCGCATTCCTGGAGCCCATCTCTCCAAGGAGCTGGCATGTAGACCTGACAACTAGTGGTCAGATTGGTGTCCCGAGGATCCCAAGTGTTCTGCTGACAAGGTCCCAGAGAACTGCCTCTGGCCTCCCATGGTGACAGAGGCTGCGCAAATACCTTGGTCGGTGGTGGCTGACTTCCCGAAGCTGCTTGCGATGAGATTGCCGCTCAGCCCCAGGGTCTGGTGGGCACCCCCGTAGATGTCCTGCACCAGCATGTCCACGTTTGTGTGCTGGCCCTTCGAGGCCAGGTGCAGCAGCTCATCAAACTTCTGTAGGGACAGAGGGGAGGGAGAGCTGCAAGCCCAGAGTGGGGGGACCCCAGACTTTCCCACCCCCAGGCCACAGAAAGATGCTGCCCCCACAGCCCAAGTTCAAGCAGCCTTCTCTCCCCATGTGCCACCAGTAACGGGTGGTGAGCAGCAGCCCGAGTTCAAGCAGCCCTCTCTCTCTCATGTGCCACCAGTAACGGGTGGTGTGCAGGACTGTGTGCCGCTTGTGGGGGTTGCTCTGGTCACCTGGATACCCATCCTTCAGAGCCCAGTGCACTTAGGGAGGCCAAGGATGGAGCCTCTTGCACAGCACGCCCAGCCAGGCCACATAGCCTCCAGTCTGCCCTGGGAGGCCAGAAGCCCCCATACACTCAGGAGCACCCCACAGCTGGAGCCTACCTTGGTCTTGGTGAGCAGAGCCCCAAGGCCCCAGAAGGTGCCACCTCCAATTGAGCTGCCGCCAACCCACTCAAATCTGTCCTCAGTCTCCACCTGGGGCAGGACCAGGGTGGGCACATCAGCAGGATTGTGGGGGGTGCTGTGGTTGGGGCACTCCCCCCACCTCCACATGCTGCTAGGATGAGGATGCCCTTGCAGGACGGTCTGGGCCTCACCAATGCCAGCAGCAGGGGCCTGCAGTTTGGGCCTCGTCTCCAGGAATTCCAGTCCCTGCCAGGTTTGTCTCTGTCCCTGGCACAGCACTGGCTCCACACAGAGCAAGGGCTTAACCAACAGTGGCTGAATCATTCATTCAGCCATTTATGAAGCCAACTCTTACCTTCACAATAGAGACTCCAGAGCCAATATTGACAAGAAGGTAGGGGAAGATGTTGGGGTGGTTTGTCTGAAAGCGGAACTCAGGGTCAGAATCCTTCTGATAAATGAAGGCCTCCTGTGGGATGTTCCTCAGCACAAAGTTGCAGCCCTTTATCAAACATGTCATCACATCCTCCTTGTCAACCCTGAAAAGGAAGGAACTCAGCCCCTTAACGAGTCCAAGCCACAGAAAGGGACTGACCACAATCAGCAGAGCGAGTCTGGGCAGCACCCCTGCCTGACATGGTCACCTGCAGACACGGCTCCCAGCACAGCCAAGCTGAGGCTACGGAGAGCAGCGGCTGCTGGGGCAGCTCACACAGAACTGACAACTGTCCCCCCTGCAGCTGCCAGTGCCCGCGGGATTGGTGGGGGTGGGGGTGCATGTTTTCCTCACCCGCCAGGCTCACTCACTTCAGCCGCAGCTTTTCCTCGATGAGGTCCTTGAACTTGTACGCCCCACCTCCCGTCGCCTGGATGACCTTGGTCTCGGTGTTGACCAGGTGGTCTTTGATGAAGTCCAAGCAGGCCTCAATATAGGTGTTTTCAAACTTAATGAAATGCAGCCGAGCAGTGATCTCTTCCTGAACGGAAATCTCATAGGGTGGCTCGTGATCATGTTCCACGTCCTGGAAGAAAAGGTTGGGAGATGGGTGGGGCTGGGGCAGCCCTTGCAGTTCCCAGGCAGAGTCCAGGGCACGAGAGGAGGGGCCAGGACTCCAGGGATCCCAGGGCTGCCTGAGAACGACAGGAAACCTCCCCAAGGATCTCGCGCAGGTGCATCCCTGCAAGGGGGCTTGAAGAGACACTGAGCACAAGACAGGGAGGGCTGTCCATACTAAAGACTTCCCCAACAGCTAAGAGAGCTGCAGGAGTGACAAAGAGAGGTGCCAAGTCCCAGATGACAGGGAAGCAGCTGCCTGGTCCCAGGCCCCTGGGTCTGCCCATAGGTGGCCGCAGCACAAGCTCACCTTTCCTGAGTGGTCAAAAGACCTCACTTTGGCGACCTTGTGTTGCACCGTTGAATAGTAAGCCAGCTTGGTTAACGATCCACCTACAGGGGGAGACACAAGCCAGGCAAAATTTAGGCTGGGATGGAGGCGGCCTGGGCATCCACCCTTCTTTGAGCTCTCTGGGGAGTTTCCAGATGTCTGTCTCTACATCCTGGAAACAAGGAGTCTCTGAGGACAAGGTGTCTGATGCTACTTGGATTTAAAAGCTCTGTGGGCAGAAAACAGAGGAAGAGGGGAAGCGGACTGAATCAAAATGCTTTGTTTCCTTTAAAAGTTCTTTCCAAGGCCAGGTGCAATGGCTCACGCCTGTAATTCCAGCACTCTGTATTGCTTGAGCTCTGGAGTTTGAAACCAGCCTGAGCAAAAGCAAGACCTGTCTCTAAAAAACAGCCAGGCATTGTGGCAGGTACCTGTAGTCCTAGCTATTTGGGAGGCTGAGGGAAGAAGATCACTAGAGCCCAAGAGTTTGAGGTTGCTATGACCCCAAAGCACTCTACCTAGGGCAAGAGAGTGAGACTCCGTCTCAAAAAAAAAAAAAAAAGTTATTTCCATCTTCAGGTCCGAACCCCAGTGAGTTCAACATTCTTCATTTCCCCTGTGGCACTGAGTCCTATAGAGCAAAAGAAACCAGCCCATTTCTGTGAGACCTTGGCAATCCTTAATGGTTAAGAAATTTCAGTTTCAAGCTCTGATCTTGCTGATGAACCAAAGCAATAAGCCAACAAGTGCAGGATGTTTTCATTCAGGAAGTACACACCTGACCAGCCATCTTTTTCAGAGAACTCAGGCAGACAAAAGGGCTCGGAAGCTGCGCCCCACCCTCCAGAGGCTCTGAGCTGGAGGACACAGCCCCAGCCCCAAAGCAGCCAAAAGACGCCACCCAAGTCCCCCCCACGCCCGGACAGAGTCTTTCTGATGTTCTCAGGAAGCCCTGCAGCTCCACACACGTTGTGATCAAAGTCTGAACTACATAACAGGAAACAGAAGAGGATTTTATTTACCTGAAATACATTTTAGAGGAAGTTATAATAATAAGATTCTGAAATAAGGCATTTTTAAGTATGGACTTCAATGTGCTTTTTTTTTTTTTTGCTCACTCTTTACCTAGGCTAGAGAACAGTGGTGCCGTCATAGCTCACTGCAGCCTTCAGCTCTTGGGCTCCAGCATCCTCCTCCTTAGCCTTCCCAGTGGCTGGGACTATAGTGGTGTTAGCTACAACGTGCAACTTTTTTTTACTTTTGGTAGAGATAGGGTCTTGTTCTAGCTCAGGCTGGTCAAATGACCCTCCTGCCTCGGCCTCCCAGATGGGCGAGCCGTCGCACCCAGCCTCATTTCCAAATCAGAGAAGAGGTATTTGTGAAGCTTCGGTTACACTCATAAGATTTGAAGGCCCAGGAACAACAAACACAGGAGAAACAAAATGCTATAGAGTGACTTAGAGAAACCAGCAAAAATCCCACATTATGAGAGTAAGAAGCCTAAAATGATTTTCAAACAGTTGATTTGTTTTGAGACAAAATATCACGGGAATATGAGATCACGTCAGTAAATGGATTTGGCAACACCAAGGCATCCAGGTGTTAAAGCCGTTCCACATCACAAAAATGAAACCACCTTTTCCAAGATTGATGGCAGTCTGTCTTGTGGAGCCACCTGCCAGAGGGCATAGACAGGTCTCCAGGTGGCCCTTGTGTGGTTTAGTGGATGTGTCACAGGTAGCCTCATCTTCTCCCCATGGTCTTAAGCCTCCTAACCCCTCCTCCCTACCCCTGAGCCTAGCCTGGCCTGGCTGGAGAGCTCCACTAAAACACATGTGGTCTATGAACATTTTCTAAACACACATAGGATACTAGACGATAAAGATATATTTTAAGAGCCTGGTCAAAAATCACTATAAAAAAATTCTCAAGTCACAGAAGTCCAATTTCAGAATCTGTCTTCTTTGGGTTACTTTTAACTCACACGCAAAACAGACCACAGCAGAGATGGGGGAGGTGGGAGAGATCCGCCCCACCCACAAGCAACGCCTGCTGAGAAGCCAGTCAAGGCAAGATCCCTTCCTACTCCCCTCTCCCAGAAGAGAACAGAAAGGGGCCTGGGGTGTGGTGGGCCGAGTGCAAGTGAGTTTAGAGTGGTGGAACTCCTGCCAGACCACACCTGACAATGCAGTCACAAGGCTTGCTCTCTGGTGATTCTCCAGGCCAGCCCATACTCCACTCGAGGCCAACAGCATCACCTGGTTTAAGAAGCTTCCCAGAGGTGAGATCCCAGAGGCTGCACCCTTCAGCACCTAAGCCAAGACCTATGTCACCCTGGCCCATGGGGGCCAGTGTTCCTTTGCACTGTCTTTCCTCTATGAGTGCCGAGAAGGACAGGTCAGTCCAGCACATCACTGCACTGTGGCCCCTCCTATCTCACGTACTCCCTGTGGGACCCTCCTTGCAGCTCACAGAAACCTGAAGTCAGATAGAAGTTTTAAGCACGCATGTTTTGGTACCTAAGATGTCTCTGATGCTTTCAAGGTGAATCAACCCAGGTGAGTGGTACCTCTAACCAAGAAAGGGAAAGGACTTGCCAGAACACAGAGCAGCTGAGGCTTCCTGGATGCAGGGACATAGGAGGAAAAAGGAAATGGAAAAAGCCTGTTTCTAAGCAACACTTGGACAACACAATGGCTTTGCAGATCCTTGGGTTATGGAGCTGTGACTGCCAGCAGCAGTAGTAAGAACAAGTCTGTCCCCAGTAAAGGAAATATGATCTCTTAAGAACCAGAAACATAGGACCCAGGGGAGAAACTTTCAAAGAGAGAAAACAAATACCAACATTAAATAGGTTCTTTTTGAAAGTCCTTCTGCCTCCTGGGCTCAGCAGAGCTCAGGCCAGTGCTCCAAGGCCCTGCGGAACTAAGGCAGCCCTTCCTGGACACGTCTAAGTCTGTGGCTCCAACCACACTGAACACCCAGGATAAGCCCTGTTCTCTCAGCTGTTCCCCAGGAGACTTAGCAGGTTAACTGCAATTGCATTTCAGAAACATTCAGCCCCAACTTGTTCCCATTAACATTCTAGAACCCCCAATGTGAGGGCAGCAGAAGGAAATCCAGAGCCTTTGAAAGCACACTGCTCTATTTGGTGTCGGTAGAGGACTCATTACTGGGGGAGCGGTGGCTGGGCAGCCTCTGGGGAGGCCCACGGTGAGCAATCCCCTAGGTTTGGGCTGCAAGCTCACCTCCTCCACCCAATGTCCAGTCACCAAGTTCTGTCAGGTTTCCTTCCAGATGTATTTTCATGCTCATTCTCACACTTGCTACCAGTCCAACCCCCCCACCCCCGCCCCAAAGCACTGTCCCTCATAAGCACACTACAAGGTAGGAACCAATGACCTAGGCCATGTTTCCATTCTCATTGCTCCCCACTTCCCTGGGGGACACTTTCCTCCCTTACTGGGGGTACCTCAAGGAGAGAGTGACACCTCAAGCCCAGGACTCCAGAATACTGAATGCATTTAATGCACCAGAAGCAAAAAGCATGGAAGGAACAGCCTTGGTCTGTTTCTGATGCCCGAACTTTTCCAGGGAGGTGGGAAGCAGGTGGTGCTTTGTCTATTCAAGTATTTACTGAGCAGCTAAGACAGATCAGGTGTCCTATTGAAGGCTGAGGCTTCAAGACACAAGACACCACTCTGCTTTGGTGGGCTTCACTGTTTCACACTGGCAGCCACGAGCAGGCAAGCAAACTCAGCCTGTAGCTGAAATCAGGGCTAAAAGAATGCGTGCCAAGCCTTTGTGGTCCCTTGGTGTTTCCCCTAGCGAAGCCATCCACCCTCAAGAAGCCTTCCTCCCTGAAACATGGGCAGAGCAGCAGAGCAAGTGAGGAGAGCTGGGTTCCAATACTGGCTCTGGCACCCACCAGCCAGGTGACCCTGGGCAATTTCTTTCATCCTTGCGTGGAATCACTGCACTTCCTCAAGGGGTTGGTGGGCTGTGTGAAGGAGTCAGCAGCAGAGGAGGTTAATAGCAATTGCATTTCAGAAACATTTAGCCCTGCGCACAGTCAGGACAGAGAGCGTGGCCCTTGGCACAGGAGGAGGGCGTGAGGATCTGCAGCACCGCCCCCAGGAGGTCCTAGAAGCGCTCAGCCACCTTGAAAGCCGCGGGAAGGCACCGGAGGCTTCGAAAACGGAAGGACAAGCTCAAAGTTCCACGTCCATGGTCGCCTGCACTCGTGCTGGAGGGCCATACTCCAGAGCGCGGAGCCGGGGGTGGAGATGGCCTTTGGGCTGGGCCCACGGGCCACAGCTGGTCAGGCCGCGGGAGTGTGGGGCCTTTGTGGGGCCACGCCCACCGTGGTGGCGGGGGACGGGCCTTCCCGAGGAAGATTCCAGCCATTCTTCCAGCAGGTGAGGGTGGACGCAGGCATCCTGGCTCCCGGACAGCGGCGCTGAGACTACGAGGTCCAGCGTGCCGCGCTCCGGCCCGCGCAGTGTCTGCCGGGAGCTGTAGTCCGGCCGCCACCTGAGCCCACGCGCCTGCGCTTCGTGGACTACGGGGTCCGGGAGGATGTGCGCGGGACCGCGCGGACTGCAGGGCCCATGAGGCTGTGCGGGAGGACCGCACCCCCCGCCCTTCGTCCTTCTCATCGCCCCCGCCCGTCGGCCCGCCGCCCGCGCCCCGCCCGCGCCACACCCGCGCCCGCTGCCAGCCCCACGGCTACCTATGTCGATGGCGAAGCGCTTGGCGTTCTCCAGGTTGCGGAAGATCTCGTCGGGGGGCAGTGTGATGCTCTTGTCCAGGCTGTCCCCGCTGCTCCCGCTGCCGCTCACTCCACACTCCGCCATTTTGAAAGTGCCCGGCCAGCCTCATCAACCATGGAGATATATGCGCATATATTTGACTGCTAAACGCCCTCTGCGCATAGATTATGCTAATGAAGTTCCGGCCCCGCCCCGCTCGTCGCTGGCCAGTCCTGGGCAAGGGTCTGAGAGGCCTGAGGCTGTGGGAGGGCAGGCACTTATTCTCCAGAGATTGAGCAGCAGCGCAGGATGTCTGGCGTAATGTTCTTTGGCCAGGCGGCCCAGGCCACACTCCAGCTGCTGGGGAGACGCCTGAGTTTGCAGAGTCCCAGACCTGCCCTTTCTAGTGTGCGCTTGCTGTTGTTTTACCTAGGTCTTCCATGCCAAGGCGAATGCCTTTGTGGTCTCTGCTGGGATGACCCAACACCTCAGTTCCCCACGTTCACATGCAGACTAGGGAAGTTGGGCAACCTGCCCTGGAGGAGCCCCCAGCCCTGGTGGGACGTGCATTTGGAGCTAGGGCAGATGTACTCTCCAGTGGTGTGGCACACTGAGAAGGCACCCCACACTGGAGCACAGGACAAGCTGGGTGCAGGGAACCCCCTGCTGGTGTGGAGACCCTTGGGAAGTGCATGCCTTCCAGAAGCCCTGCCAGTGTGGAAAGCAAACAGATGGTGCCCACACGTGGCTTCAGGACCTGCCTCCTAGGTGACCCTGAGCCTGACACTGTGTGTTTCTCACACTGAGGGTAACACCAGCTGCCTGGCAGGGCTCCTGGGACACAGACCTGTGGAGTAACACGAACTGAGAACTCCAAGGTGACCCATTGGTGTGTCAGGCAAGGTCTTAGGGAGAATGCAGCCTGGTATGTGTCTTCCAAGGGGGTGGGTGTACCACTCTGGGTGGGAAAGGAGAGGCACAAACCCCAGGGCGCTCAGACCCTGGCAGCAAGTGTGTGGTGGGCCAGCCTGGCAGGATGCACATCCCACCAAACAACAGTTGTCTCTCTCCACACCCCACATCCCAGCTGCACATGCAGTAAACATGTGGAACAAATGGGGCCCCTTTCCGTCCTCTGTTCACCACCCCAGAGCTCAGCAGGGACCCAAGAGATCGGTCTGGAGGAGCAGACAGGGAGGGAGGTGGTACAGAGCCGGAAGTAGCAGGGCAGAGCAGGCCCACACCTGGGCATGGGCTGGTAAGCAGATGATGTGGGAATTCATGCCTTCTTGCACTGCTTGCTGAGTGGCTTCTGCCCTGGAGGAGCTGGGATGCTTGGGAGCTGTGGCTCTGGGTTCTTTGGACTCAGCTGACACCCTGTAGCTACCTAAAAATAGGTGCCCTTTCTGAGACAGCGGGTCATCCCTGGCAGGTTCATAGTCAGCACCGCCTGACTCAGTCCTGGCAAGTGACCAGCAGGCCTGAGAGATGATGCCATGGACCAGCCAAGCAAGTGCCCTGTGAACTTGTCCGGGGTGCTGCAGGCTGTGGGGCGTGGGGCAGGGGCTGGGGGCAAATATTTTCTCCTGTTCGTTTGGCCTGGCTATGTCAATTTTCACTTCCACGCTGTGGCCTCCGGGTCCCCGACTCAGTGGACAATGATGAAGGTCCTGCCATTGTCACTCTGCCCCATTCCCACCTCTAGGGAGCTGGCTCCCACCACCTCTACCTCTCTAGCCAGCTGCCCAGGGGCCCTGCCCATAGCCAGCTTCCCCCTCACCCATGCCCTCCAACCAGCTACTCCTCTGCCCTCTCACTTCCCAGCCTTCCTGGTCACTGGTAAGGAACCTCCCCCTTGTGGCTGCCTGCCATGGGAGTGCCTATGGTAGATCTGACCCCATGGCTGCCAAGGACAGGTGTGAGGCGCAAGAAGAGACAACCAAGGAGGACTTAGATTTTATTTGAAGTCTTCAGAGCAGCCCCATGGCACCCACGTGACCAAGAGTTCAAATTCTGAGTACAAGTCATGCCCACGTGCACCCACCCACACAGAGGAATCCTTTAAGGATCATAGTGCAGACCCCCCACCCCCAACATAGCCCACTGTGAGCCCCACCAGCCCACCAAACACACACGGGGCTCCATGTGGCCCTTGGTGCTGTCCAGGCTGACAACCTTTCCTATGAGGATACACCCTGAGTTCAGCCTTCACAAAAGGCAAATGTGCCCAAGGCACGGCCGCCTGCGGGGTGCTGGCCCAGCAGCAACTGGCCCTGAAGAAAGTCCTCTACAGGCTGGGGGCCCGCTCACCGAGCCCCTGCCACCTACAGATATCATAGAACCCCGGTGGCCGGGGACTTCCCAGAAGTCACTTGCTGAAATACAAACACAAAACAACCCCTCGGGGTCAGACACTTGGCAGAAGACGGGCCCTGATTGTCCTAAGACAACAACGACTCTGCATACACATTCTCTGAGAATGACTCCCCTGCTGGCCGGCCAGCCTAGGGAGGGAGCCTTCCGGAGAAGGGGCGTCCACGCCTGGGGCCCGACGCCGGTGGGAAGGCTCTTCCCTACACGCGAGAGGAACGGGCTCGCCCTCTGGACCTCGCCGGTCACCAGGGCCGCCAGAGGCCGCAGGCAGGCTGGCGCGCAGCGGCCTTGGCTGGGGCGGGCGCGGGCGCGGGCGCGGCGCTGGGCGCTTTGGGCCCTGTGGCAGGCGCGGTCGGCGGCCGCTGGAAGTGGTAGAGCAGCTTCATCTGCGTGTCGCTGGCGGCGTGCAGGGTCAGGAACTGCACGGCCTCCTGCAGGCACCACGAGTAGCCTTCGCTGTAGTCCTGGTGCAGGCTCTTGGGGCCGGCGGCGGTGGCGAAGGCTGCAGGGACACGGGGCGCGGTGAGCGCGGGCGGCCAGGCCGGGCCGGGGCGAGCGGCCAGGGCGGGCGGCCGAGCGGTCTCACCTTTGCTATGCTTGAGGTAGCTGACGGCCATCTCCAGTATGTCGGCCTTCTCCAGCTTGGAGTTGGGCTGGTGCCGGGCGAACTCCTGCTCCAGCAGCAGCTTCAGCTGCTCGATGCTGCTGTTGATGCGGTCCCGGCGCATCTTCTCCACCACCGGCTTCCGCAACTGCGGGGGGAGGAGGCGTCAGGCGCCGAGCCGGCGCGGGGACCTCTGGGGACCGCGCGCCGGACGGGCTGGCACTTACTCGGTTCTTCTCTTTGGGGCTGAGCAGCTCCACGGCCACGGTGCTGGGGGCCATGCCTGGCGCGGGGGCGACGGCGAGGCGGGCGGGCGCGTCCCGAGCTGGCGCGGACACCGGCCCCGCGCGCTGGCGCCCTATATACGCGCGGGCAGCGGCCTGGCGCCTGGGGCCCGGACGCCGCGGCCGTTCCCACACTCGGCGGCCAATGGCGCGCGGACCGCACAAAGGAGCCGGCCCATTAGCGCACGCTGAATTGCCTGTGAATCGGCGCGGGCACAATGGGCGCTCCCCGAGGAGCAGGTGGGCCGCGCGGCACAATGTCCGGGCTGTGGGAACGCGCTCGCCTCATTAGCATCCCGGGCCTAATGCTGGGAGCCCCGCGCCGCAATATGCTGCCTTTTCCCAGGCTGCGGCCAGGAAGGAGCGACACCCCCTCCCCCGCGACTCCCTACTGCTGGCGGCGGAGGCCACAGGCGCAGATAAGGGAAAAGCTTTGGAATTAACAAGTGCATGGGGGGATGGGTGCCCTCCCTGGCAGGGACCTGCTGGCCCCCCATCACCCAGGGGTGACACGGGACCTCAGTCTCCTGAACAGGTACCTGTCACCCTGCCCACAGGTTGGGGGGGTGAAGGAGAGGCCGAGGCTCTTCTCATCAGCCTTGCTGGCCCATGTTTCAAACCCCTAGACAGTCACCTGGAACTCATGACTTCTCCAGAGCTAGAGAATGGCTGGGCTTTGGGCAGTTTCTGGGGCCAGAGCGTGTGAAATGCTCAGCTTTGAGTGTGGCACTGAGGCAGACCTCAGGAAGCTTCCCTCCTGGAAGCAGTTCACCAGGCGGAGCACCTGGGCTGCTCCGTGAATCAGCAGGTGCCCCTCGGAGGCCTCTCCCCGCCCCATCTGGCCAGGAGTCCTATTGCAGCATCTGTGGAGCCGAGGAGGGCCTACAGCTCTTGGCAAAGTCACTTTTCACACCAGACTCATGAGAAGGCGCGGCCGCACATCACCTCTCTGCCTGGCCTGGGAGGCACTGGTCAGACTTGCTGCCCTCCAGTGTCTTACCAGAGGGAGGGGGTGGTGCCAGGTGGCAGACATGAGGATCAGAGCTGGGCAGGCCCGGAGTCCACATGGATACTGCACCAGCTCTGACGGGCCCTCAGGGACCTGTGGGAGGAACTTATCAGATCTGGTAACCTGGCCTGGACTGGTTAGCCCTGATAACCTGGCCAGCTGAGCTGAGGGCCAGTGGCTGCTTTGGGGCAAGCAGTTTCAGGCCACTAGGAGAGGGTCCCTTGAGAGACCCCCTTCACCTGAAGTGGTTATAGTTCTTCTGCCTCTCTGCTGTGGAGACTAAGGGAGGAGGTGGGGCCTGGACTGCCTCCTCGGGGCAGATTGGGGCCCAGCCAGGTCCAAGCGGAAGGGCCTCAGCCCTGGGAGCCAGGAGCTGGCATCAGGACACTTTACCCAGAGTTTAAATCCAGGAGCTCAGTTCCCTGGACAGATGGCTGCAATGTCCAAATGTGGCCAGGGCTTAACAAAAGTCCAATCAGGAGTCCGCCCCCCTGGGTCTTGGCAGCAGCCTATGGCTTTAAGTGGGTTGTTCAGTGGACCTGGCTCCAGGGGTCCCTCAGCACAAGGAGCCATTGGTTACCCAAGGGTGGGCCCATTCAGAAAGCAATTGGGACAGTGCCAGGACAGCCGGGGGAGGCTCCACTTGATGCCAGCACAGGGTGGCACTGCCGTGGACAGCTGGCCACTGTTGGATGGGGTAGGCTGAAGGGTTCTGTGTAGAAATTATAGATAACTTTGGAGAGAGCCCCTGTTTGCCCTCTGGTATCTTACCCCCAGGGAACCAATATCTCCCCCAGAGGGGCCTTAGCCCTAGGCCACTGAGGGAGGCAGCAAAGCTCAGCTCTGAGCCGAGGGCTCCTCTCTGAGCAGATAGGACCCCACCAGACTGCTTCAGTTCCTGTTTGACCAGAAGGGCAGAGGGTACCCAGGAGGCACTGTCAGGCCACTGAGTTCTTGCCCTGGCTTCCAAGCCTACCAAGCATTGGCAGTGGCCGGAACTGTGGGGGTAGCTGCAAGTGGGCGGTGGTAATACTCAGTGGAGCCACTTTGCAGCCAAAGTGAGGCTCATGCTAGGTGGCTGTCACATTCTGAAGTTGTGGGCTCTCTGGGGGTAGGCTGGGGTGGGGGACTCAGTGTCCGATGTCCCAGCACCAGGGAGGTGCAGACCAGGGGCTGTGGGGATTCAGGGCACAGGCTGGGCAAGCCCTGCTGGGGCCCAGGCGGATCTTGGCCACCACCTCCACCAGCTGCAAATAGGTCTGAGCCCACACGTGTCCTGACTGCTGGTAGCAGGGTTATGCTCAGATGGGGGGGGGGGGGTTGGTCTTTTTCACCCCGGGCTTTGGAGGGGCAGTTGACTAGGGCTTGGTCCTATTCTGGTCTCTTCCCTGAGCCAGCTCCTCACCCCAAATGAGGCACGTGCCACTGGGAGATGTGGTCCAGCCCCCGCCTCATCCCAGTGACCCGCCCACCCGCAATGGGCCAAGACAGTGGCTTGCCGGAGGTGAGGGTGGTGGATGGGCCACAGGCTGCCTCCTTCCCCTCTGCCTCCCCCTCACCCCCTGCCACCCTGGACCAGGCAGCTTTGATTCAATTTTCAGTTGTGGAAAATATGAAATGAGTGGTGTTGAGTCCCAGCCGGCCGGATGAAAGGCTCGTCCCTCCCTGAGTGCGGGCCAGATGGCAGCTCCAGCGGCCTCTGAGGCACACGCCTGGCCTTTGTGGGCCGTTTAACACTGTGAATGGGGCCAAAGTGTGGGAAACTCTCTGGGCTCCTGGCTCACACCACCAAGGCGAGGGGCTGCAGAGAGGCGGGGTGGGGCTGGCTCTAACTGGCAGCACAGTGGACTGGGGGGATGGAGCTCTGCCTGGCTGCCCCAGAAGCTCAGCAGCTCAGTGTGGGCTGGGGTCCTACCCCAGCCAGGCTTGGAGGAGGACAGGAGCCTGTCGCACCCGCACTTCCCAGAGACCCTTCCCAGGGAGCTCAGTGAGTCTAAGGGGCTCATTGGTTGGAGTAGGGATAGGATGTCTGAAGCTAGTGAGGCCCCTCTCAGGCAGACATTCAGGCTCTTTGCTGTAGACACTTGGGCAAAACCCACTAGCGGGGCACGAGGATGGAAAAATCCAGTTGTCTAGGACTGAAACCCACTTCCAAATAACCCACATCCCATGTTACTCCCCTCCCAGGCTGGCTTTGAACCCAAGAACTCCTTGAGAGGGGAGGGGGCTTCAGGGACATGTGCTCCCAGCTCCTAGGACTTCTCGTTGGTAGGAACATCGGCTAGCGTAGCCACTGTGGGAAACAGTTTGGCCGTGCCTCCAAAAATTAGACGTGGAATCACTGTGTGATCCAGGCTCCCCACTGCTGGGTCTGCCCAAGAGAACTGGAAGCAGGGCCTGGAAGAGGCACTCTGCACACGTGTGTTCATTTCAGGGTGACCCGCACAGCTAACACGTGGAGGTGACCACTAGCAGAGAAGTGGGTAAGTACCATGTGGTCAGCCCATACAATGGAGTACCACTCAGCCTTTAAATAGGAGCAGGTCCTGACCCTACAGCGTGGCTGGACCTTGTGGATATCAAGCTCAGTGAAGTAAGCCATCACCAAAACCAAAGGGCAGACATAGCAGGTTCCACTCACTGGAGGTCCCTGGAATTGTCAAATCCATAGAGACAGGAAGTAGAGGAGGGGTGGGAGGCTGGGGAGTCAGAGCTTCCGTTGGGAAGCTGAGGCACTCTGGAGATGACCATGGTGGTGGCTGCACAAGGTGCATGTGCCTAGGGCCACAGAATTGTGCACTTGAGGAAGGGTAAGATGGCAAGTTTTATGTTGTGCATATTTTGCCACAATTGGGACAAATAAAAAGAAGGACTTTTTTCTGGAGAATGGTGATGAGCTCCCTTCTGTCTCCCCCTGTAAGCAAGCGTAGCTGCTAAGGCCCTCCTAGGGCCCTTCTGGAGCTGCTCCCATCCTGACTCCTCAGGCCCACCCCCCAGTAGATTCAAGGAGCAGAGCACTCCTGCCTGGTGACCCCAGTCTCCAAAAGAGTTCTAGCTGGGGGTACGGGGAACAGGCGGGTTTGAGAGGATCAGGAGCCGTGCTGAAGGGGCAGCCTGCTTATGCCTTCTTAAACCACAGGGGCCGTTGCCGTGGGCTGCTGGGTGAAAACTCAGCTTCGAATCTGCAGAAAGCCATGCCTCCAGGAGGTAGGTGCAGGAAATAGGTCCAGCATATGGAGAAAATGTCCCACATGTCCTGGGCCACCACACAGAATGTGCCTTTCACCCCAAGCAGTTTAGTGCCATGATCTTCACCCCAGGCCTGTGCAAATGCAGAGCTCTGCCCTGGGCTCTTGGATGCCCCTCCATCAGCAGCCAGTCCACCTGCTGCGAGGAGATGCCCCGGCTTTCCCTGTGGGGGACAGATGCTGCTGGGCTAGGTGAGGCTCAGAGTCTCCACCCCCAGCCAGGGAGGACACCTGGGCCGGGCGAGTGAGCATCTTGCAGCTGCTGAGTCTGTCGGGAGTCTGAGAGGAGTCCAGGTCCCCCCCCCCCCCAGGGGCTCCAGACCAGAGCTGCAATGGGGGCGGGGGTAGAATTCCCTGCTACTAAGTGTCTACTAAGTGCCAAGCATGGAACTCAGATGGCGACTTCTTACCATAGTCCAGCAGAAGGCGTGTCCCTGTGCTTACTTTACAACCTAGGGACTCCAGGGTCACAGAGGTTAAATGACTTGCCCAGGGTCTGATGTGCCCTGGGTCTGCTGATGAGATGAGTCAACACTTTGGGGTATTTGCTGTGCAGTTCTCATGCCCTTACCTGTCAATATGACTGCAGAGCCATGAGCTGTGCCCCCCCTCTGCGCTGAGCCGGGGCACAGAGGTTTCTGAGTCCACATGGCCCAGAGGCTCAGTGCTGGGCCTGGAACCTGCAGCCATGCTCTCTCTCCTCCTGAGCTGGGGGGTGAGGGTTGGGGAGAGCCCCAGAAACTTGAGCAGTGTATCTTGGGAAAAGGGACCTTGGAAGGGACCTCTGGCAGGACCTATGGCACTGACGAGGTTCCATCATAATGACATGGTGTCTCTCCTCCCAGGTATACACTTCCCTCTTTGGGAGAGCACTCCACTTGATGAGCGGCCTGCATGGAGGATGCCAGGACAAAGGGTGACTGCAGCATGAGGGTGGCCAGTGAGGCACACATGCTGCCCTTGCTGCTGGGGAGCACCAGAGCACGGAGGGTGGGAACCTCTGGTTGCTTATTTCCACTCTATCTTGAGGGTGCTTGTGGGGCAGGGACCCACTCCTGGCCCTCTCCGGAATGGTCATGGCCCCTTGGCCTTGATTCCTTGCACCACCCCTTTGAGACAGACCGAAGGCCTGAGCCTAGGGATGGGAGAGTTCTCGGGTAGCTTTCCTGCCCTTGGTCAGCAGATTTGGCACCCTTACATGTAGGAGGTACCCTTACATGGTAGGAGAAACCCTTACATATAGGAGGTAACTCGAGGGGGGTGTAAGTTGGGCCCACCATGGAGTTGCAGCAAAGACAGGCAAACCAGCTGACCCACCTGACCTGAGACAATGGGACCACCGGACATGAACACAGTTGGGGCATGGATTTGATTGTTTTTCTTATCCATTTTTTCCCTGAATGAGCATTTACTACTTGTGTAATTTTAAAAGGGCTTCCACACACAGACACACACATGCATGTATACACAGAGTCGGACCCACACATGCACATATACACAGAGTTGGACTCACACATGCACACACAGACCTCACCACACGTTTAGATTTCTATAGGGACCCCAGGACTTGTGCACTTGGGGAGGGTCTGGGGCCCTCCTGAGGTGGGGATGAAGGGGAAGAGACCCTTCCAGGGGTGGTGAGGGTCCTCAGAGGGAGTCACTCTGTTCCAGGAGGGGAATTCTAGGAAGCGCCTTCCAGGTAGAGGGGATGGCAGGGACTCAGGCGTGGAGTGAGAGGGGGTTATGGGGGCTGAAGCTGGGATCCCAGGTCTGCTGGAGGGAGGCTTGTGTGTTTGTGTGTGTGTGCCTGTGTGCCCATAAAGCTAGCATACCTAAGCTCTTTGCATCTGCTCAGCCACTCTGAGTTTGGAATGTTGTTATCACTCCCACTGCACAGATGAGGAGACAAAGGCTTCAAAAGACGAGGGGCTGGGTTTCCACTGGGGTTCCTGCTGGCATCAGCCTCTTGCTTATATTTGCAGCAGCTCCCTGAGCTCTGAGTTCTCCAGGTTGGGAACATGGACACTGCAGAAATCAGCTATGGGGCCTCCTCTCCCCACCATGAAGTGGGTGCCTTCTAGACATGCCCGCAGTCTCCAAGGGCACGCTGAGGGCTGCAAACAGTGCTGTCACTGGGTCAGACCCTGAAGGTTCCCTCGGTGTTTTGTGTCTGCACGTCCCCCGCCTGTGCAGGCACAGGCTGCCCCACCCACAGACCGTCCATGGCATTTCAGTGGTGCCCGGGGGTGCAGAGCCTCTGTGAGGTCCCCCGAGTGTGCTTACTGCAAGAGGCCTCAGAGCAGGCATCGGGTGGTCAGTGGGGTGGGGGGTCCAGGTGGCAACTGGACTCTGCCCTTATCTTTCTGGCCCAGAGGCTGCTGAGCACATCCTTTCTGAGCCCCAGGTTCCTCCCTGCTGAGGTCCTTCTTGGCCCCAGGGTGCTGGGTGTGAGACCAGCCCCAGGCAAGGCTGAAGAGGGGCCCAGGTCCTGCACTGCAGAGAAGAGGAGGGTGCTTGCCCCACCCTGCCCAGCTGACCCAGTCCAGAGGGAGCCCCAGCAGGGGATGCTGACCACCCAGGGCTGTCCGATCCTCCCCTGTCACAGTCCCTGCACTGTACACTGCACCTGGCATGGGGCCTTCTGCTCACATCCTGCTGTCATATCTACCTGGCTTGCAGCAGGGGGCCTGGGAGCTGACTGGGGAAGGGGAGCTCAGGGCCTTGTGTGTGGGTGGCCTGGGCAGGGACCATGGGGGTGCTGTTTCCACGACCCACTGGCTGGAAGGTGCCAGACCTGCTGACTTGAGTGCTGTGACTCAGGGCAGCTGGGCCCTTTCCCCCAGAAACTGCTCCTGGGGTCTGCTCAGCTTCGTGTTCCAGTCTCAGCCCTTTCTCACCCAGGGACCGAATGGGACAGTGATCCCCCCTCTGCACCCAGATCGAGCCGAGAATGGCCGGGACTGGCCTGCGGGTGCTCCATCCCAAGGCTCCTCTGTCCTCAGAGTCAGGTGACGCTCTGCCCTGGCCCCTGGGACTTGTGATCAGGAGCTCCAAGCAGGGAGAAGTCTCAGCATGTCAGCTCCCCCCTTTGCTGGAGATCTTGGGTAGCCTTTTGTGTTGTCTTCATACGTTTTTTTGCTGGGGCCTCAGTGCTGCCCCAGGGTCCTCTAAACTTTGGCCCTGGGGCTCCTCCAGCCAGCTGGACAGGGTGTCCTGACACCCACTATGGCCGCTAGGGTCCACTGACAGCTGGCCACATGCCTATCCAGGGTCACTGGGGCTACTGTGGAGATGGGCAGGCGTCCTTAAAGCCGAGAGGGGCTCCTGTAGCCCTTCCTAGTTCCAGGCCCAATGGGGACCCCGGCTTTTGTAGAACAGTCAAGACTCTGTGTTCTCTAAGGGGCCAGGCTCCAGCCCAGCCATTTGGGCCTCAGTTTCCCCTAGGTAAAGGCAGGTTGCTATGGTGGACACCAGGGTACTCAGGCCCTACTCCTGGCAGAGATGAGTGGTGGGAAAGCCCAGGGCCCTGGGTCTCACGGGCTTGGGGATTAGAGGCTGCCCAGGCCCCACGTGGCCAGATGCCCCGCCCTGCCCCCCACCAGAGTGCCCCAGGGCAGGGCTGGGTCGCCATCCCAAACTGGTTAAAAACCCTGCGGTGTCAGAGAGCAGCTCGTTCCCAACCTCTGAAAGGCAGACAAGCCCTTTATTGCTCTATTATAACACGGGGCCAGATGGTCTTTTGGGAGTTGCCCCCCTCCACGTCCCCTGCCACCGCCCCTCTTCATTCAGAGTCAGACCCCGGCACTAATGCCACGAGGGGGCCAGGCACGCTTCCCCTGCCGCCACCACACAGTGTGGGAACCACTGGCCAGCGAGAACCCACAGCTCGAGAGCTGGGAGGGGTGGGGCTCTAAGCTGAGGGTGGGGTGGGGGGAGGACTCCCAACAGACCTTCCCAGGTTGTCTTCCCAACTGTGTGATCTCAGGCCAGGTGTGTAGCCTCAGTTTCCCAGTCTGTGAAATAGGGACACTGGTCGGCCCCTCCCTAGGATCTTGGAGGCTCAGACTCATCAGCTCATGTGATGCTTTTGGAGCAGAGGTGGTGTCAGGGGGGTGATTTCTTACCCCCCTCAGAATGTTTTTACTTTTTTATTTTGACGTGGGATCTTGCTATGTTACTCAGGCTGGCCTTGACCTCATGGGCTCAAGCAATCCTGCCTCCGCCTCTGAGTCTCTAGGACCACAGTAGTGTGCCACTGGGTCTTGCTTAAGTTTTACATTTTTAAATGGCTAAAACAGATATCCAAGGAAGGATATTTTGTGACATGTGAAAAAGATGAAATTCAAATTATGGTCTCCATAAATAAAATCTTACTGAGAGAAAGCCAGGCACGTCTCTTCCTGTTGAGGAGGGTTGTTTTACCAATGCGACCACAGTGGGGCCAGAGCGGCAGACACGTGGCCCACAACATTCAGCATGTGGCCCTTTGCATTACCAGGTTGTCCCCCCACGGCACAGAACGACCTGTGCAGGGCAGGGCAGGGCAGGGCCTCCCTCCCTAGCACCACTGCGTCGGCTGCTGTGCTCGCTGGCCCCAGCCTGCAGACTTGCCGCCCTGCCCCTTCCCGCTCCGAGGCTGGTCTGGGAGCCTTGGTGGGAGACTTGAGCTTGGCAATACCTCTCTAAGGTCTGGCATCACCAGGCCTGTTGGAGACACAGCTGCCAGGTGGTGGCCAAGGCCAGAGTGGACGCTCACACTGCCCACACACAGGCACCTCTTCCAGGGTCTGGGAGGAAAGGGTGGGGTCACGGCTGCATGCATCCTGCCCAACCCCAGCACGTCAGCTCCCCCCTTTGCTGGAGATCTTGGCTAGCCTTTTGTGTTGTCTTCATAAGTTTTTTTAAGGGGGCCAGTGGCTGTTCTTTAAGGAGCCCCCTAGCCCATTGGGATCACCGCAGGCTCCCAAAACAAACATGGGGTGGGAGCACTATGCCTCTGGGAGGGGCAAAGAGGGAGTTTCTGAAGGTCTGAACTGGCTGAGGTCACAGGGCCCTTACAGTTGTGGGACTCTGGAAGCCCTTTCTTGTGCCCTGGCCTGCCAGACTGGTCCCTGCCTCCCCCTGGCTGGTGCCCTAATTCTTTACATATGGTCTTATGGGGTGGGGGTCCCTTGAGCTCTGAGCCTTCCACCCAGACATGGGGGCCCCTCTCCCTGAGCCTTCTTGGGTCCCTGGGTCCCCTCCTAGGCCCCCCAGGACCACCACCCGGCTCTGATAGGGCACCCAGTCTATACTGAGATGCCTACTGGGGTGTGCTCCCCTGCTTGGAGCTCCAGCTGGGGCTGCCTAACCGCCCCCTCCCCCATGGTTGCCAGTCCAGACAGTTGCCACAGTCAGGGGGCTTCCTGTCCAGCATGGGGACCCTCTCAGGGAGGCTCAGCACGGCTGGCAAGGAGAACCCTGTCCACGACTCCAGGGCACCCCTGGGCCAGCACTCCCCACAGCCACTGGTGGAGGACTCTAGTTGCCCCTGGGTCCACCAGGAACACCATTTTAAGCCTCCCACCAACTCAGGACTAACGTGGGTGCTGGCTTCCAGGCAGGTGGTTACCACTTTCTGGCCTTCACAGTGCTCAGGGTATGTTTCAGAACGTTCTGTTCCCCCTGGGGCAGTCCCAGGGCTCCTGCTCCCCAGATCCCCCACCCCACTCCACAGCCACCATCAGAGGATGAGAGCAGCCCCTGACAGCCCCTCCCTTGGGCCTGTGTCTTTTTGTGAGAGGGGGAAGGAGAAGCCCCAGGGTCCCTGCACCCAGAGACCTGTCATGCCAAGGCCACCTGCTGGGCCCAGGGTATGGGCACAGAGGCTGCCTGAGGGCCGCCCACTCAGATTTGGCTATGGACTCCTTCCAGGCAGCCACACTGCAGCCCTGTCCCCCCACTCCACCCCATCCCTGGCCAGGAGGGGAATTTGGGCGGGAGGCTGCTCAGGGTGGGTTCCCACACCCAGGCCTGCCGGGCATTCATCCTGCACAAAAGGCGCGTGCCCGGCAACAAACTCATTCTCCACGGGAGCCTGGGCTTTGTGTGCAGAACTCCAGGCCCCTGAGGCCATCTGGGGAGCAGTCTGCCCAGTGGGCAGTGGGGGGTTCCCCACAGGCTGCCTTTGAGGCTCCGGGAAGTGGCAGCAGCTCCCCAGCAACTGTGCTGGCAGACACACATCTGTCCCATCCTGTGCCTCCCTGTCCCCACAGCTTCCTGGGTGTCCCCTGCACACCTTGGGCCTGGGACGGTGCTAGGAGTGACTCAGGGACCAAAGGAGGTCGCCTGGCTCCCTGCCCGTTTCCTTCTGCATGGGCTCAGGGTCAACCAGGACCTGCTACTTTGTAGCTGAGCTCTCTGGGGCTCAGTTTCTTCTTCTGGGCTGAGGATGGAGAGGCAAAGGCAGGAGCCTCTGCCCACTTCATGCAGTTTCCTTGGCTTGGCCTTTGGGTCAGAGAAAGGCCCAGGTGGCCTCAGGCATACAACTAGACCTAGATCCAGGTCCAGCCCCCCTGCTTTCTGGGCAGGTGTGGTCCTGCCCCCTCTCAGAACTCTGAGCAGGTTCAGGGAGGGGGTGCACGTCCTACTCATCCTGTATGCAGCAGGTGGTAAGTAAGTGCAATTCTCTCCAGACCCCAGCTCTGGATCTGCCTTGGGTCTGCTCAGCTGTGAGCATGGCCACGGGGAGGGGGAGGAGGAATGTGTGTGCGCCCCAATAAGCCCTCTGCTGACTACCTCTCAGAGGACCGGAGGCTGGCACAGTAGGTGTCTGGGGCTCCCTAGTACCTGCCTGGTGCACAACTGAGTCTGGGCAATACAGAGCAGGTTTCTGTGGTGCTCTCCACTCTCCCTTCCCGGCCAAGAAGCTTCTGGAGTCAGAGCTTGGTGGACAGGTCCTCTGTGGAGGTGCCCTGCCCCCAGCCTGGCTGGGGGGTCGTCCTTGAGAGGGTGTCCTGCAGACCCAGAGATAATCCCGGCTTTTGAGAGGCTGTGAGAGGCTGGCGCAGGGACTTTCCCACAGCCCCACATAAAGGGCTGGCCGCCAGCTGCTCGCCCACAAAAGGCTCCCAGCCATTCAGGGCCTCCAGACGGGCGGGGTAGGCTGAGCAGTAGCCACTACTTACCTGGCCACCCCCAAGCAGGACTCTTGTCAACAGGGAGGCGCCTCCAGGCTGGCCATGGGGGGCCCAGGAGGTCTCTGGGGCTGGGGGCTTGGGAACAACCCAAGCCAGTCACGGCCCTCTCCTGTGCCTGAGGCTGGCTCGGTTCCTGGGCCCATCACTCATCTTGGGTGTCCGGGTAAAGACCCTGCACACTCCTGTTGCTGTGCCTGGCAGCCTCCGCCATCGGGCCACCCCAGCTCCCCTCCTCCCCACCATACTCGCTGGCCGTCAGTCAATGGGTAGACACCCTGCTGGCCCCCATGTGTGGCCCCTGCTGTTCTCACCTGCCTGGCAACCCACCCTGCCACGCACAGGGGCAGAGAGCTAGGCAAGGCTGCCTTCCCAGACCTCAGTCTCCTCATCTGTGCTGTGGAAGGGCACTCACTGCCACACCTCTGGGCTGTTGGAAGAGATAGGGTAGTGGTTTCAAAAGGGTTTGGAGAATCTGGGGTGGGGGGCTGCCCAGAGTACCATGTTGACCTTAAGGACCAGCCCAGGGGAGTAAGGAGCTGGGGGGCTTCCTGGAGGAGGCAACCGCTGGAGCCTGGATTATCAGTGTGAAAGGAGGGTGGGGATTCCCAGAGCAGTGACTCTGGTCCCTCTGTGCAGCAGCTGGGGCAGCACCCCTTCCTTGGCATTTCTGGACCATGTTGCTTCCACAGCCAGGGCTGTCATCGTGGCCACTTTCCTTACCCCAAGTGTGGCCAGGCCCTAGAAGGCCCCGCCAACGGGAAGACCACGTGTGAGGAGCAGGGGATGCCCAGAGCAGGGCACTAAGTTGGCCCCTGTGGACAGATCGGGTGGCCAATGGGGGGTGCTGGGGATAGGAGGCGACTCCCTGGATGCTGCGGGCCCTCAGGGATGGCCACATCCCCCGACCTACGGGTCCTAGGCCAACTCTGGACTGCTGGGGGCCACCCTGTGGCAGCTGAAGGGCGGGACACCCAGTTAGCACCCCACGTGTCCTCCCCACGTGTCTTCCGTTTTCATCTCCACCCAGTACTGGGGGAGGGCTGGAACCATGCCTCTTCTAGTCCTGGCCACTGGTTGGCTGTGGCTCAGTGCCTGGGAGGATTCGATTCCATCTCCCTGAGATACATAAAGGTGCCTTCACCAGCCACTGCTGCTGCTTCTTGGCCATCAGCTCTAGCCCTGTGTGCCCACTAGGTTGAGCCCCCAGAGTGAAGAGCAGGGCCCACTTCTTGTCACCTTTCTGCTGTCCCCCCACCAACCTAGCTCCAACTGAGTTGGGGACAGACAGGCAGCATCCCTGTAGGCATTGCTCCCCGTCTGGCAGGGATGGTGGCAAAGGTGTCTGCCCCCAGCCTGGGGGTGCCCTTGGCCTCCTTCCCAAGGCCATTCACCATCTCACCTAACTCCATAGCTAGTCATTGAGAATACCACGGATGGACGTCAGGGATGGTCTGGGCCATGCCTCTGTGAAGTCTCCCAGTCCTTTCTGGGCACTGAGTGACTGAGTCACAGGTCAGGCTGAAGAGTGAGTTGCCAAGGAGGCCACCATCACCACTCAGAAGCAGCCCCTGCCCACGGGAAACCAAGTGGCAGCTCTGGTGGCCACTTTGCCAGTTCCTGAAACCAGAGGAGAGAGTCCGGGCTGTCCGGTGCTTGTCTTCTCCTGCGGCACCAGGGCTGGCGAGCAGTCCATCCTGTGGACAGGTGGGGAGTCAGCTGCCAGCAGTGCACTGTCTTCATATTGAGGGAGTGGGTTCTGGGGACAGGGTTGTTTTTTTTTTTTTTTCTCAGTTTTTGGTCAGGGCTGGGTTTGAACCCACCACCTCTGGTATATGGGGACGGTGCCCTACTCCTTTGAGCCACAGGTGCCGCCCAGGATTTTTTGTATATTACAGACGCCATACCTTGTCAACATTGCCCCGGCAGAGAAGATGGGGTAGCATGGGGGGCAGGGAGGAGGGCTGGACAGCTGCCTCTTCAGCCCCCCTGGGGCCGTACCCAGGGGGGCTGGTACCCTGGCTTCTCCCAGTCTGGGAGAGGATGCAATGCTCTGTGCTAGAGTAGGGTGTGGGGGAAGTGCTGTGCATGTGAAGTTCATGGCCGTGTGCTAGAAGCCCCTGGGGGTATGGGGATGCAGCATATCCAGTGGGCAGTGATAGATGTGCCTATGAGGTCCGTACTGTGCACACGTCAGAGCTGACATGGCGCAATCTGAATAGGGGTCAGGCCTACAGCCCCTGCCTGTTGGTACCCCTCGCTGGAGGCTGACTACAGTCTCTGAGATCTGGGGCCCCTGCAGCAGGCTTGGGTCAACAGCTTTCTGGGCTTGATCTACCCTGCTGGCCTTGGTCCTGGTCCCAAAGTCAAGGCCCAGACATTGCTCAGAACCTATAACAGAGGAGACCCTCAGAGTGCTCTGAGGCTGGGGCAGCTCCTTCCTACCCAGTGTATCCTGGGGGACTTAGCTCAGAGGTGCCCCCATGTGCCCCAGAGAGGGAGCATTTCCATCACCTTCCCGACAGCCCTGCCCAGAGGGTCATCATCCCCATTTTGGAAAAGAGCAAATTGAGGCTTATGCAGATGTGACACCTGGCAAGGACTCACAATGAGTTGGGAGGCCCACACCTCCCCCTGTGTCCTCTGAGGCCATCCCTACCCATAGCCCCTACCCGTGGCCACATTGCACCCTCCTGTTGATTCCTGGAGTAAGTGCTGCTTTCTCCCAATGTCCTGGGGCCAGCCTAGGGTTCCTCGCTAAGGATAAGAGCTGGAGGGAGCCTTCATGTTTTCCGTGGAGTATGGGCAGAGTGGACCCAATCGCATTCCTTGTCTAAGCTCCTAGGCCATAGGCCGGGGGTCCCTGAGCTCTGAGAGCCCAGAATCTGGAACGCACACCTGCTGCCTACCGGAGAGCCCAGTGTGGTGTTGCTGCCACCTAGTGGCTGCCATTGCATCATGTCCAAGGTTGGGGTCTGACGACTGGAGGCTAAGAGTGAAGTCTGTGTCTCCCACCTGGAAGTCTCAGCTTCCTTGCAAACTTGGGGATGGAGGGGTTCCTGGGAACCCAGTCTCCCCCCGCCCCACCCTAGTCCCTCCTTGTCATGCCAGCACCTTCACAGTTGCCACCAGGAAACACATACAGCATTTGGCCCTGGGGATAGACCTCAGATTACCCAGACATGGCTGGGTCTTCCCCAGGTCCCTGGAGGCTGAGCCCAGACAGGAAGTCACCTGTCTAGAGCAGCACCTGGCCCCCCAGGGGTCCCCATGGCAACAGTTGCCACCTAACCACAGGGTCCACAGGGCACAGACACGGAGTCTTTGTCTTCCTTTGAAGAGGGACCAGTCCATGGTGGACACTGACCTGAGCAGCTGTGACCGTGTGTGCCACTGTTCCTCCACAGCCCTGCCCCAGCTCCTTCACCACTCTGGTTCCCTCATCTATTAGCAGTGCCCTCCTCAGTGGACCTGGTGTGCCCTCAGTAATACTTCTGCCCTGCCACCCAGTACACAGTAGGTGCATCATAAATGTGGCAGAGCCCAGGGCCCAAGGAGCTGTGGACTCAGGGTGAGGCCCAGCTGTCCCAGGGGCTCCCCCTACCCACTGGGGGCCAGAGACCCTCAGCCCAGAGTGCTGCCTCTCCCCCCACCAAACCTACCTGGGGGCCTCTGCCCAGGGCAGGTCTGGGGCTGGGGGCCCTGGCAGGGTCTTCTCTAGACCTGAGGGAGCAGGTCCAATGGCCGACTGAGGACACAGCTGCCCCATCTGTCATCTCTCAGATGTGTCCAAGGCAGTTATGGGGCCACAGATAAGCTTCCTTATTAGGGGGCAGACTGAAGCCCTGTGACCAGGCTCACTCTCTGGATGCAGAGTGGTGAGCAGGAGAGGGCAGTACCCCTTTCAGGACTTCCCCTTTCAGGGAAGGCCCCATACTGAGTGGGCTCAGACTCCTGATCCCTAAGGGTCCCAGCCACTGAGGCAGGGAGGTGAGCTCTGCACCACCACACATGGACTGGCAGAGACCTCACGGGAGCTCAGGTGCTACCCTTAGGCTGTTCAGCTCCTTGTTCAGAGGAAATGGGGTGCTTACAAGGATCCCTTGCCTGGAGGTGCATGGGGACAGTCTGGTGTGCAGGGAGGACAGCTGGCCACCCATGGCAGCAACTGGCAGGTCACCTGGTCTCGTGTCTGAATGAGTAGGGGGACCGAACTGAGCTGAGGCCACTCCTTGCAGGACCTCCAAGTCAGGCTCAGAGGGTATAGTCTCAGCACCATGCAGCTTGTCCCCTCTTGGGTACTCAGCAAAGCCCCTGCCCCGTGCTGAGGTGGTGGGAATGCCTGGGGGAGCACGGGGCCCACCCCAGAGACACAGGAACTGCTCACTCTCAGTGTTGCTGATGCTGTGTGGCCCTGGCAGGCCACTTGGCCTCTTCCAATGTCCCTGCTTTCTGGAGCCACTAGTCATAGCTGGCACCCAGCTGGCACCCAATGACAGGGCCCAAAGCCTCCATTCCAGGATGCAGAATGTCCTCCCTGCCTGCCCTGCCTGTCCTGCCCTGGCCCCAGGTCCCAGAACGGCGCTCGGCGTGTGTGTTCACCCAGTCAGGATGCAGGAAGGAGGAAGCCCCCTGTCCTCACTGGCTCCCAGCTGCAGGAGGATCAGACAGTGCACCCCACGGAAAAGCCCCAGGAGGAGGGAGCGGTGCCCAAGGAACCCCCAGGCTGCTCCATAAACCAGGGTTGAATGTTTGTGTGAAGAAGCTGTGAAGGAATGAATGAAGGAGGGAATGAATGATGTGAAGAAATGAGAGAATCGACCAGTGAGTGAGTGGGTGAGTCAGTGGCTGTGTCTGGAAGGCTTGGGGGAGAGGTGCTTTTGACCAGACTGAGGGGTGGACTTTATAGAGTCCAGGCTACCACCAGCATTTAACTTCACCTGTTCAACATTTTCCTTGTAAAATTAAATCCAGAGACAAAGTTATTTTATTCATGACTCATTTTTTTATTACTGTAGTATTATTGGATGTATAGTAACACTTAAACTATAGTATTGCTCAAATTATATGGATATATAACCTTCCCTCCCTCCCCTCCCTCTCCCTCCCTCCCTCCCTCCTTCCTTCCATAGAGATGGAGTCTTGCTATGTTGTCCAACTGGACTAAAATGCCTGGGCTCAAGTGAACCTCCCACCTCTGCCTCCTGAGCACCTGGCACACAGCCTGTGCCTCTCCAGCTGGTCAACAATGATCATGTTTACGAACCACACAAAAGGCAAAGCTGAGCAATCATTTTTACTTTCCATGATGATGATTCTGTGGAAAAACCAGAGCATGCTTCAGATTGCAACAGAATTTCCACACACATGCGCAGATCTGAAAGGCAAGCCGTACCCACAGTCGGTGGCAGAGACCAGCCCTGTGAAGTTCCCTTTTCTCAGGGTTTCCGTTTGAGACTCGTGATGCTGCTAGGAAGGCTGCTGGCTTGGGCTTTGCTCAACAAGTTTATAGGCTACTGAAGTCCAAATGTGTGCGTGGTCATGGGGCAGCTTCTGATGTTTGTTGCTTTTTTAGGGGAATTTATCATGGAAGACCCTTCCCAGGACTGGGGAGGAATAACACAGAAAGATCCTACATACCCTTTACCTGGGCTGTGGTTTGAATGTGTCTAATCCCCAAAGCAACAGTTTGGAGAGGGGGCCTGTAAGAGGTGGGGAGGCTGTCAGGGCTGTGTGTCATCACAGACATGGACGCTGGACCTTGAGATTCCAGCCTTCATCACTGCAAATAAATGTCTGTTTTTCCCGAAGCACTGGTCCTGGGTATTCTGGAATCCCTGCAAAAAGCAGATGAATGCAACCTGTTTCCCTGTCAATGACAGCTGGTACTCACCACATCTGTGGTGCAGGACATTCATACCGACATTCAGGACACAGGAGACAGGTTGTGCTGTCACCACCAGGTCCCCTGCTGGGTTGCTGGGGAAAAGGTCTTTTGGGATCTATTTTGCCTAAATTGCAGTGAAATGTACATGACATAAAATCACCATCTGCACCCCCGTATGTGAGCAACTCAGTGGTATTGGGTACAGTCCCTGCGTTCTGCAGCTGCCAGCACTTCCAGAACCTTCTCAGCACCCAGGGAGAAGCTCAGTGCCCAGGAGGGGGATAACCTCTCTCCTCATGGCTGTACCCTGGGCCCTGGCACCCTCCACCAAGGGCCTGGATTTGGGGATGAGCCTCAGGGGACAATTAAAGATAAAGGATGCCACAGGGTGGTGTCCTCAGAACAGTGGGAAGGAGCTCCAGGGCGAGGTCCTTAGCCCCCGGAAGAGGCAGCCTCTGCAGCATGGAAGGGGCCCTCAGAGGAAGCAGTCCTGGGCCCCTTGATCTGGTCCTCTGGACTGTAGGGCAGTGGATACACACCCATGGTTCTAGCCATCAAGTCCCAGACTGACACAGGAATGCAGCCAGGCATAGGAGGCCAGAGTGCACACACATGTCCACCTACACGTAAGATGGATGAGCCCCTGCCCTGGGAGAGGGCCTGGAAGGGGCTGGGGATTGCTGGAGCCCATGATGGGGCAGGCAGGACAGCCCCAGCTCAGAGTGTGGTGTGGTAGGAGCCGGCACTGGGAAGCCGTGGTGGGAGCCAGGGCCAGGCCACATGGGTGCCAATGTCCCTGCAAGGTGAGCTTGGACTGGTGTATCCCATATCTGGCTGCCCTCTGGGGGCTCTGGGCTGGGGCCTGCCTCCTTGATTTCCCATCCACAATTACGCCTGCTCTGTGGATGACCTGAGGCAGAGTGGAGGCAGGAGAGATGTTCCCAGTTCCCACTTCTGGAAGGCAGGTGCACCGACTTGCAATAAAGCACACCCATGGTCGGCCTGCACAGTGCTGGGTTTCAAGAAACCTGAACACACATCATTTTGGTGGTGAGATATATCCATCACCTCAAGGGCCCATTTGTGAGGCTTCTATAGACAGAGTGTGTCTTCCCAAAGTCATACGGCGAAGCCACAGCTGCTGATGTGACTGTTTGAAGACGGGGCTTTCAAGGCAGTGATTGAGGCAATATGGTCATGGGGGTGGGCTGTGTCCCATAGGACTGGTGTCCTAGAAGTGATGAGGACATGGACACCCTCGGGGGACCTCGTGAGCACACACAGAGAAGCTGAGCCCAGGCCAGAGGCTCAGACACCTGGATCTCAGACTTCCATCCTCCAAACTGTGAGAACCTTCCTACTCATTATCCCCAGTGGGCAGCGCCAGCAAACTGACCAGCTGGCACACCATCCCCTGCAGATTCCGTCAACGCCCAGCAGCTTCTTGTTACATCTGCCCCTTCTCTCATCATGTCTGTATTTTCTGTTAAGGTATGTTTTATTATTTTAGGGTCCCTGGCTGATGATCTCATCTATCTGTTTCTCACATTTTCCTGCCTCTTGGCCTATTAGTAACTTTATATTCAACGCCAGACTTGATGTTTGACTGTCTGGGTATCGGGATCTTGTTAGGTCTGGCCTTCCTCTAAGGGACACTGCCCTGGGTCCTGGTGTGCAGCTGCTGCCCTGCTGCCCACTGGGCCCTTCTTATGGTGGTTTTGCAGCCTGGTGACAGCGGCCCAGGGCTGCCTTTGCCTTCAGGCAGGGTACCCCTCGTAAGGACGGGCCTCCCTGAGGTATCTACTGACTGCCTCGTGCCCCTACAGACTCTCTTGGCCCTGGGAGTTCTGGGAATATCCACCTCACAGCAGCCTGGCGGCTCCCAGGCCAGTGCGGTGAGTTTTGTCCTCCACATGGTTGGCAGGTGAGTGAGTGGACCCTCAAGGGGACCCTTCTGCAGATTGGGAGCTTTTTGTCTGTGTGGCTGCCTCCGTTACTGTCTGGGCAGGCTCTGCCAAGCCCTGGCTTCCTGCTGCTGACCTGGCCAGACTGCCACGGTCTGCCTGCAGCCCTGTTCCTGCTCTGCTGTCCCAAATGTGCCTCTGGGGCAAAGTTGGGGTGATGGTCAATGACCGTGTGTCCCTCTCCTGGGGATCACGCTTCCCATTGCTCAAGCTCTGAAAGTGGTGGGCCCACGTGTTCCAGTTTCTCCCATTTCTGGCAGGAGGGTAAGTCCAG